>JAAGKR010007620.1:0-35638 GCA_011419295.1 Clarias macrocephalus | reverse complement strand
AGTGAGCCCACTCCCTTGGATGAGAAGCAACCCCACACATGAATGGTCTAAGGATGCTTTACTGTTGGCATGACACAGGACTGATGGTAGCGCTCACCTTTTCTTCTCCGGACAAGCCTTTTTCCAGATGCCCCAAACAATCGGAAAGAGGCTTCATCCGAGAATATGACTTTGCCCCAGTCCTCAGCAGTCCATTCGCCATACTTTTTGCAGAAGATCAATCTGTCCCTGATGTTTTTTGTTGGAGAGAAGTGGCTTCTTTGCTACCCTTCTTGACACCAGGCCATCTTCCAAAAGTCTTCGCCTCACTGCGCTTGCAGATGCGCTCACACCTGCCTGCTTCCATTCCTGAGCAGCTCTGCACTGGTGGCACTCTGATCCCGCAGCTGAATTCTCTTTAGGAGACGGTCCTGGCGCTTGCTGGACTTTCTTGGACGCCCTGAAGGCTTCTTAACAAGAATTGAACCTCTTTCCTTGAAGTTCTTGATTATCCTCTAAATTGTTGATTTAGGTGTAATCTTAGTAGCCACAATATCCTTGCCTGTGAAGCCATTTTTATGCAACGCAATGATGACTGCACGCGTTTCTTTGCAGGTCACAATGAAAGAACAATGAATTTAAGCATCACCCTCCTTTTAACATGTCAAGTCTGCCATTCTAACCCAATCAGTCTGACATAATGGTCTCCAGCCTTGTGGTCATCAACATTCTCACCTGAGTTAACAAGACAATTACTGAAATGATCTCAGCAGGTCCTTTAATGACAGCAATGAAATGCAGTGGAAAGTTTTTTTTTTTTTTTTTTTTTAGTTAATTTTCATGGCAAAGACGGACTATGAAATTCATCTGATCACTCTTTATAACATTCTGGAGTATATGCAAATTGCTATTATAAAAACTTAAGCCGCAACTTTTCCAATTTCCAATATTTATGTAATTCTCAAAATTTTTGCCCACGACTGTATTATGATTTGGGGGGATTCAACATTATGTGGCAATAAAATGAACTCAGTTGACTACCTAATATACCAAATAGAACATGACCAGATTATCCTGTGACAGACAACCTGGTACATTATTATTCCACTGCAACAATGGATAGATTCAACAGGCTTAAAAAATAAAAGTGCTTCTAGGAGAAAGAAGAATAACACGACTTGATAACCACGTAGTTCTAACTTTAACCCCAGCATATCCACTATAGCTATATGTATTTTTCAACTTTTATTTTCAGTTATTACTTAAATGTGAGCAATGTTGGTTGATTTTGGCCAAAAATAAGTAAGATTGAAAAATAAGTTGTATATATCTGTGATAGTTTCAAGTCACTTACAACACATTTACACCTCAATATTTTCTTTAGCTGAACTTTATTTAGTCCTGTACTGTATTTATTTGAGTGTATTCTTGTATATTTTTTGTTTCTGTAGCACATTTGCCCTGGGGAAACTTTATTTATTTCACTGTGTACTGTTCCAGCTGTATATGGTTGAAATAAAAAGTAGTTAAGCCATTGGTCACATACACATGACATCACAGTGAAATTCTTTCTTTGCGTGTCCCAGTGTAACTGGGGTCAGAGCGCATGATCAGCCATGATACAGCGCCCCTGGAGCAGATAGGGTTAGGGGCCTTGCTCAAGGGCCCAACTGTGGAAACCTGGTGGAGCTGGGGATGGAACCGCTGACCTTCCAATCAGTAACTCACTGCCTTAGCCCTGTGAGCTCCCACACCCAAGTTACTTAATTTTAAAGTGGAACTTCACAGAGAAGTGGACATTAGACCTACTCAACACAATTTCCTAAAATATATGGTATTAGTGTGTATTAGAATGACCTTACTGTAATGAGATGATTTAATGTACAGACCATCACAGTGACAATAAGGGAAACATATGAACCATATTTTCAGTAAGTCTAGTTAATGCTAAAAGGGTTTTGTTAAAGTCTTTCTGCACAAGAAATTAGAAATTAGATTTGATTATTTAAACCTTGTGGACATTCAGACTGCAGATGAACAATTTTATACCTCATCAATCACTCTAATGAAGACACAAAGAGAACATTTACTCACAGAACATCACAGAGAGACGACTGAGCTCCATCCTGTCTCTATAATGACTGACTGACTGACTGAGCAGTGGTTTGTGTTTAAGCCTCACCACTTCCTGTGTTGCTACAGAGGGAAAGAGAGAGAGATGTGTGATTCAACTTCTTCTTTTGTAAACAGTTAATGTGCCTGTTCCTTCTCATTTCTAGGAAAATCATTTGCTGTTTGAATTCAAGAGGTGTTGTGCAGGTCATCAGCACTGGTGTCATGTGGGTTTATGGGCATGAGGGTGCAGCCAGATCCAGAAACACAGCCATAGTCATAACAAGCACAACAGCACAACTTTGAGTGTGATATTGTTTTTATACAACAGTTCCACAAAGGCCTTTTATAATCAAACAAGTTATTTAAACAGTTATTTTGCACAGCCTACACATACTGTATACTTTCATGACTGGTAGAACTAATTAACCACAACTGGCAGAGCTGGCAATGAGAGAAAATCACTGTGGCATAATTTTGTTAACCTCATGCAAATGTCCCACAATGTATTTTTGTCCAGAGTCATTAATTAACCTAGACAAGTGCAGCTCTGTCGACTATGATGACGATCATGACTCTGCGAGACCTCTAGGAGTGCGCTGTGGCATCTAGCTCAGGATATGGTTGGCACTGGATCCTTTAAATACCAATGGTAGGAAGTGGGACAGTAACCTGATCATATTAAAATATCTAAATATTTCAAAATAAAACATTATGATTGATGTAAACATTCAATGCATTATTTTGTAATACAGCATAACAGGCCTCTATTAAATGCTCAGTTAACTGGTCCTTCCTGATGCAGCACATCTTTTACTACACACACTCTACCCTAAGTTTTCTATTATTGCTTAAATATGTTTAATGTGAATTTGTCCAACAGCAACACTACTCAGGTACACACCACATCTACTAATAAGTACCACATAAACCAAACGATGAGTATCAGTGAAGTTATATTTATGCATGACAGTTTCCAGTCAGTAACCACATATTCACACTTCGTCTTTGTCTTCACAGCGCATGACAGTAAAAAAAAAAAAAAAAAGCAAAACCATGACAACCAACTGCCTACCTTTTTTCTCAGACGTCTGTTTTACTGACTTCTTTTGATAATAATAATAATAATAATAATAATAATAATAATAATAATAATAATAATAAATATATGTTACTCAGGACCATACAGAAATCTGTTTCAATTTGTGTGTGTGTGTGTGTGTGTGTGTGTGTGTGTGTGTGTGTGTGTGTGTGTGTGTGTGTGTTTTTAGCCGACAAAATAGTAGCATGCATCCCATCTTGCAAAAAACAGTACTCTTCAATACCAACACACACACACACACTCACACACACACACACACACACAATAGAAATTAAAATGCATGCTGAAAAGTTGCTTATACACCTGGATGTGTATAACTAGCCAGCTAGTTCTAATAATGTTAGCTGCTAAATGCTAATAAACAAGTGAGGCTGTTAAACTCTTAACATGTCCTCTCCATCCATTAAACCCACCATGGTCAACAGAAAAAGGCAGCAAACAAAAGTGCCATTATTTTTATTCATGATATATGCAGGAGTGCATTACTTAGCACAAGACAAATCAGGATGTACATCTCTCTCTCTCTCTCTCTCTCTCTCTCTCTCTCTCTTTCTCAAAACATCATCTGTCACACTGTTAACACACTTCAGAGGACAGAGGACATTTCTCGTAGGGACACAATACTGTATGTCAGCTACAAGTGAGCTAGCTGTAAAGATTAGCCACCTACTAACACTAGCTATGCAGAGTATTTTTAAGTGAAGTTTATTGTGGTGGAGTTAGAAGTGAAGAATAAAGGAAAGTAAAATGTTATTGGAGCAATAAAAAAGCAAAACACACCACAATTTGTGGATCAATAGCTTTACACTTTGAAGTAACTATCTCTCAATACTCCCAGACCATCATTTATACATCCAGTGTGAGTTTTTCTGATATTGTGTGAACATTCCCATGCCTCTGTGTACATAAAACATCCTCCTCACTGAGCTTCCTCTTTCATTATTAGCTAATACCTTTTACAGCCAGTGTCCAGACGAGTGAACATGTAAATAGATCACTAAACCCTTTTGTCTAAGAAGAAAATGCTAATGTGCTTCCCATCACCTGTCTGTCTGTCTCTGGGTCTCCAAATGACTTGCATGTTAACGTTTTTACTTCTTTCTTTTATGTGACACAGGAAACCTGACCAAAAGCTTAAATATGCTCTCCGTGCTGAATAACACAGAACTATCCCTCTTCCCCAGTTCAGTAATCATATTGAGATGCAGCAGACGCATCAAGTTGCAAAACTTTACCTTAAACCGATCAATTTGGTGGCTAGAGATTATTTTAAACAATTTCACATGAAACATACAGTGTGTATTCACAGTATTATGAATGAACTGTATTTCTGTATAAATTTCCTTTTTTTTTTTTTCACAAAAGTTCTTAATGCCGTCCCGTGCAAGATGTCACCCTGGGTTGTGAGTCATCACCAATGTGAAGCACATTTCCTGTTCCCTGTTTTGGTAGAGATCATGATAGATAGGTTGAGAGAGGGGACGGGTTTGCTCTCTACCGATCCTCTCTATATGCTTCTATCTCATACAAATCACCCTGTCTTAGACGTCTAAAATGTAATATTTCTCTCCCAAGATTGCACTGAATTAATTCTGAAAATATAGAAGAAGTAAATACAGAATTATGCAAAAAGTTTCCAATTATGCTACGATTTCATATTTTCACTCTCCGGCCTGGTCAGCCTGTTACCTCGACCATATGATCTCACCTTGATTCTCCAGTCCGGATTTTCCAGCTCTCTTCCCACCATCTGGTTTCCACACTGATCATTATCACCTGTCTCCAATTCTGGTAATTCAGCCTTTAGCTGTGTAGTCACGCCATCAACTCCTGCTCACTCCTGGATAATTGTGTGCCTTTCAAAACCCAGTAATCTTGGTTCTGATTCTCTGTGTATCTCGACCCCCACTCTCGTTCTTTAATCCTGAATTCATCTCTCTTGATTTGGAATGTATTGACCTTGTTGGTCTTGATCTATAGGTCTATATGACCTTTTGACCCATGCTTTCCTGTTTTGGATTTGGTGATTGTATCTTGCTAGTGATGGCAAGATGAAGCATCATTTAGGTGTTAAGGCTCTCAGCCAAAAGTTTCACCAAAAGGTTAATTACATAAAACTTCATTGACGACCTCAATATACTGACATCTGGTGGACAAAATGTGTGTAGCAAATAGACCATAACATCTCAAGCAGCACAATTAATATGGACATGAAGACGTCTTCACTGAACTTTACTTTGTGTTCTTTGAAATGATACACTTTGGCTCCTAATGCGGAAGCATGATCGGATTATTTGACTTTCACTCTGTAGTTGTAAATTAAAAGACTCATTTGACTTTGAACTTTAGTTCTGAACACTTTAGCACAGACGTGAGGAGTGACAATGACAGTTCAACAAGAAAACCTGCTGGTTCATTTCAGAATTTGATCTGTTTTGGACATTTTCACTGTGATGTCCTGTACATAAATGTACCAGTGTGTAGACGTGCAGTAAGAGTAATAACACTTCTGTTTGATTCCTCATTTACTCTTGAACTTTACAAGCACACACTGCCTTGATTATTAATTTTTATTGTTTAATTTCAGCAACATGGTAACACATGATTATTAATAAAAAGAAGTTCAGAAGTAGTTATTTAGAGTTTACATGTACTTTATATAATGCATTATTGCAAAAATATTAAGTTGATGATGCACACACATATATAGGAGTTATAGGAGATCTCCTGTGACTGGACTATTCAAACAGCTGGGATCCCCAGGTTAAAAACCCACCAATGACATCTGTCCTTCTCTCTATACCCTGCCACTCCTAATTAAACCGTTTGTGTGTGAACTTTGATTAGTGAGATGTGAAGCTAAAATGTGCAGTCTGTCTGATCAGTGACCAGAATTGAATAGTAAACTCACTCCACTATCACACATTTAAATGTCTTTTTTTTCCTCCATCACTTTGAGCTCTACAACACTTACTGTATCATTAAGTTGAGTGCAGTTTGGACACTGACGGAGCTTTCTGCCTTTGATTGGCACAGAAGATTGTTAATTGTGCAGAACGTGTTGACATGGAGGACAGACATTTTCATGTTCGAATTCTCACTCGAAATGAAACTTTGGTGTATCTGACTGATGCATGACTGACTGCTCAGGTGGATCCTGAGTCTATCCATGTCTCTTATGACAAGGATATAGTTTGATGTGTAACTACTCTCAGTAACTATCATAGTTCAACAGGTGTGGATGATATTTTTTGCGTCAAATGTATCATTCATGTGGATTTTCTATCCTGCAGTGTTAATATGAACACTGAATACAAAATGTACATAATGGTATCCGGAATAAAGGCCTGGTTTAATCACTAAAGTGTTCTGGTTTTGCAAGACATTACCTGCCCTCTTACTGCCCACCACATCACTTATATAGTGCAGAAACTTGGCTGGAACTTATTGCTTTGTGTCCGCTAAACAATCCTGATCTTGCTCCATTTGCACATATTTGGACCTTAAAGAAGTTCCCAGCAGGCCAGTGCTGCAGACACCAAGCAGACAGTCTGATCATGGCTCAGGCAGACTGAGAAAACTTTCTACCTTGATGGTGTCCAAGCACTAGTGAACCACTGGGATACGTGCATTAGTGTAGCAGAGGATTACACAGAGAAATAAAGGGAGCTCTTACTTTCATAAATGTGTTGTTATTCTGCGCAATCAAAAGTCCCACTTTGACTTGAACACCCCCCATATTTTGTGTAGATTAATCACAATGCTCATATTCAAGTTTCAAGTTTATTTGTCATATGCATGTCAACACATACAATGGAATGTTCTGGATGAGAGGAGCCAAACAGCTTGTATATATGAGTGTGTGTGTGTGTGTGTGTGTGTGTGTGTGTGTGTGTGTGTGTGTGTGTGTGTGTGTTATATGGACACATATTGCACATAATATTGTGTATTATTGGTCACATACTGATACATCAAAAACACATGATTAAGATTGTTTTGCATGTCGATAAATAATTGAAGGTGTCCTAGTGCAGCTATTCCTTTAAAACAAGGAGCTTTGTTAGAGTCTGCGTGCGTCATATAAAGCTGTATGGATCTTTAGTACTGTAATTCCATGAGCATGCCTCTTTCTCTCTCATTAGTTTCTATCATTATAAGCGTCATTATTCTTCTATAAATCATTGGACAGAAATGTACATTAATGCAAAAGCTTCACCTGCAGTTTATTTATTATTATATTTAAATATGAGAATATTTCAGAAGCATTAAGACTCATGTAAACAAGATGACATTTACAGGGACTTTACTGAGATTAAATCATAATTACTAACACTGATATTGTATTATATACACTGTTGTGTCAATCAAATGATCATAGTTTATGAATAAAAATATAAACTAGGTTGTTATAAGGCTTAGAGTGTCCAGAAAGTGCCACAGAGGGCGGTAGTGAGCAAGATCTTTATGTGGTGGAAAAAAAAAAAAAAAAAAAGAAAGATCTACACAGCCATACTGAAAGTAAAACACGTGACAGAGACAATAATGATGAGAGTGCTACTGTATTTTATGGACTTTGAAGGAAGTAAGTCAGTGAGTGTGTATTCTGTAAGAGGATTAATTTCAGCTCACCTTAAAATGCATAGAACATATAACTGGAATAAACCCTGTGCCCAATGCAGTGTATCCCATTATTATGAACAGGGAGCTACATTTGGACGATGTGTTGTTCAAAAGGAAGTTGCACAGAAATATAAGATATAAAATAATGTGCTTACAGAAGCAGTGAAGGTGTGTGTGTGTGTGTGCGTGTGTGTGTTCAATAAGCTGATGTCTCATCCATGGTGTATTTTCCCCTCATGCTCTTTGTTCCTGGGCTCCACCACCAGGTCACCTGATGCCAGGATAATGTATTTACTGAAGAGGAATAAAAATGTATTACTTTTAATTTTGACCACAAGGTGACGCCAACGTACAAAGGAAATCCAGCTTATCTTCAAATTGCCAGCAGGGATCTGCTACATGAGCTGGTACGTTTATGAACACTGACTATAGTGTGTGAAGTGTATTATGAGTGTGTGTCCCTTATTCATCAAATGTTAGTAACACTAATATAAAAATTATTTCTAATGTATGAACTAAGTCAAATATATTGTGGGAAAACAATTTAACACTCAGAGTTCATTTTGCAAACATTTACAAAGACGACCTGCTGATTAATAATAATAATAATAATAATAATAATAATAATAAAGTATGAATAATTTATTATTAAAATAAAACCTGGGACTACAAACCACTAATCCTGACTTCTTCTCTGGCCTTTCTGCCCTTTTTGAGATTTTGAGCTGCTCAAGCCTTTCAAGAATTTCTTCTTCTTTCTTTAGGAACTCTAGTCGTGCATCAAAGTGTTTCTCTGCTGTGATCACATTTACTGGATCCGTCATGTAGACTAACCTTTGTCTTTTCACAAACTCAGGTAACTTGCTCTCAATGGACTTCACCACAAGTGGTTTCTTGATTGCATTGATATTTCCAAGGTCCGTGAGATCTGCTAGAGCTTTTCTACCATTTGGATTAACTCTATAGACCTCCTTGGCTGATTCTCTCTCACTGCAGGGATCCTTTCTAGCTCCTCGAAAATTTCCATGGCGATCGTGGTTTTGTTTCCATAGCGGGTCTCCAACACTCTGAAGATGTCAGCAGCTGTGTTGTAAGAGGAAAGCCTGAGCGCTTTAGCAATCTTGTTCTTGATGCTGTCCAGCAGTTGAATCCTTTGAACCTCAGCCGACTCTGTGGGATCTCCTTGTGTCTGGAGCTTTTCCCAGTCCCTCTTCCAGCGGTAGAAGTCCCTCTTATTACCACTGAACGTAGGTAATCTTGTAGGTTTGATTTTTACAACTGGCATAATCTGAGCTGCAGATGCCATCACATCCATCTCATTTTTCACCCCGGTTTCTGATGCTTGTGCATTCTCTGTAATCTTTAGAGTACATGCACATTGAATTCTTCTTGCTTCACACTCATTGCTAAACTCTTTCAGCTTGCATACGTGACCCTCTAACTCTGCTCTTACAGTTGTTGGGGTCCACCTTTCCCAGTTTACCAGTGCCTTGGTTGCCTCTTTCACCAGTCTCATCAAGAGTTCCAACTGCATACTATAGCTGACGGTATCGACAGGCATAGTTGTAGCACGTTCACAAGCTGTCTCTGCCGCGGAGATAGTAGCTGACATCTCGGCTTGTCCACATCTTTTCCAGAGGTTCATTTGCATTAGCTTGTCAATTTCCTCGAGCCTTGCGTTACATTCTTCCTCTGCTTCCTTAAAATCAGCTTCTTGCTGTGCTGAAAGCAATACCTCTTCACAAAGACTTCTCAGTAAGCTTTAATCTCTGCCAGTAACCCAGCCTTGTAATCATCATTGGTTTCAAAAACTTTCCTTGCACCAGCGGAAGCTTTTTGAATTCCTTCTTAAGTTCTGATTCTGGCAAATTACGTCGTTCTCTGTTGAGAAAATTAGCTGGCTTGGTGAAGCTACTTTTTGCAGACGTTCTCTCCCTTTTCAGTTGCTCAACTGTTTCTCCAAATGCTTCTTCTGCCATTTTGCTTGGATATTGTCCTCTTAACTTGGGTCAGCAGTGCTTTGTCTCTGGACTTTACTGATCTGTTGATCTCTGTCCACACTGCTACACTTAGTTATCGACTGTCGAGTTATTTGGGAATTTGCACATCAGCTTCTGCTTCAAACTCAAAAAAAGCCAAAGCCAATGACAGTAGACATGAGGGTTATGACCTGGAATCACTTTTTATTCTTGTGTCTGACAGCTTTGTAGGTTACACAACAATCATTCAAAGTGGATTCAACTAAGTAAGTGGTGAGAAAGAGGTTGTTAACCTTAAATGAAAACCATAAAATCACTATTCCTGATAAATAACGATTAAAGCACTACTTCTAAAAAATAACAACAGTTAAATAAAATTACAAAAACAAACAACTTGAACAAACATAATTATTTAACTAAGCTTAACACATACTATTCTATAAACCTTTTAAAAAACATGTAATACATAACATCATATTACATTTCTTGTGAATACATAGAAACACTTAAACAACAATCATAGCATAGCATAAGTTACTCTTTCTCTTGTAATGAGCACTATAGTAAATAAATTAAATATCAATTAACTCAGACTCAAGTGATCAGTCCTTTGTATAAGTAGAGAGCGGAGTTATCATACCATCAGTGTCCCTGAGATGACCAGCAGCCGATGCGCTTCCCTGTCTCACATGTTACTGATTGCAGTCTCTTACACACATCAAGCCAAATCTCTGCATGTCCACATTCCTGTATGACTGACGCGGCACACAGACCCATCACAGCTCTCTCTCTCTCCGCCCACACAGCTTTCCCACCCGGTGCTGCAAACACTGCAATGCGCGGCACGTTATTAAAACCCCAGTTTCAAGGCTTATTTCTAAGCAGCACACGTCACAATAAAGTCCAAGGAGTCTCCTCACTGCAGTTGGATCCACCACGCCCTCTAGTGAGCCTGACACACACAGGTTTTTACACACAGACCCTGTACTGTTACATCATAGTTACATCATAGTAGAGACTGAGGTGGCGATTCTCTGTCACAGATGTTCCTTGTCGAATGACTTCAGCTCCATCATTCACTTGTTTAACTTTACACTCGGTAGTGAACAAAAGATGATTGTTACTAATATAAGATGAAAGGATTTGAGGTGTAAAGGTTGAGGTATTAATGCAGGAATTAAACCCACTCGTATAGCAGATACGTTATTTAGTTTCTCTTGGTCCTTTGCATTAGCAGTTTTTGCAGGCTTTAGCTAAACAAACCCAGTCAGAAGAACAAAGCAGTCTATAAGATTCTGTGCCATTAAAAGCATAACATCAAAGCAAACAAAACATACAATATTATAATTATTAAGCCCTGAATTATCCTTAAATAAAACATTACATCATCCTCTTCTTACACAGAGACTCTTCTCACTCCTCCTCAATTCTCTGTTCATTAGTTTTCCGCTGTTAAAGAAAACAAAAGAATTTTGTCACATTTTGTTTATTCCAGCTTTTTATAACCAAACTGCATTTGATCTCACCCTAAACGCAGCTTATAGAGAGTTTGTTAGAAAATAAACATCATCATTCAGTCAGTAACTTTGAAATGAGTCAGAGATTCTTTATCAATTATTACCCAGAAC
Source organism: Clarias macrocephalus (assembly GCA_011419295.1). Lineage (NCBI taxonomy): Eukaryota > Metazoa > Chordata > Actinopteri > Siluriformes > Clariidae > Clarias > Clarias macrocephalus. The sequence goes on along the minus strand of JAAGKR010007620.1, from coordinate 24,218 downwards.
TTCTCCGGGTGTTTAAACGCTATTGTCCCCAATTACATGATCTCACTCTGAAATAAAATATTTACACCAACATTTCTGTCTACATAAAACATCTACTTCACATGAGAGTATTTAAACTGTGTTATTTTAATAGAATCTTTGAGCTCAGTTAATGTACAGCATTTTAGAATTTATGTTCATACACTGAATAATGCTGGAGGACATTGTGTGGTAGCAGACATTTATAAAAACTCTTTAGCTGGTCTTGACGTAGGGGGCTTTGGTATTACAATCTCACCCTTTTGAATAGATTTTTAATACCTGTTACTATAATGGAAAATATCTCCATTGTATATTATACAAAAGTCAGTTCAGACTGTATAATCTGATTGGACAAGAGACAGTCCATGAGTATTGTTTATAGGCCACAACATCACTGTGATATTTAACTATATGTATCACTGCACTGCTTCACAGCTGTTCTAATAATCAGTAACTCCTGAACAAGGGCACTACTTAGTGTGTGGAACAAGGGATAGTGAGTCCTACAGAGTGCACTAGATTTCCATTTCACACTATTTGTGATTCTGAGGCTAAAAGCTAAAGTGGAATAAGTGAAGACAAAAAGAGAAACACAGGAGATTTACAGCATCGTCCATATTACCTCCCTCACTTATTCTCCACAATTTTAGGATACATACAACCAGGAATAATGTAAAAATTAAGGTCACTAAATGTCAGTCGCCAGCTTTGTAAGTCATGGTTAGTTAATTCTGTCAGTAACGGTAGGATATGAGCTACAGGATCAAAATAACTGGATAAAAAACAAACTAATCATAATCTTTTCATGGTCACTTCAATTAAGTATCTGATGTGAAACATTCTGAAAGAGTTCTCACCTCGAGCTCTGTAACATTTGATCAGCAGAATGATGGTCACCAGCAGATACGGAGAGGCCGCCACTACACTACTGATCAGCATGAACACTGAGGATGGAGCTGGTGCTGAATAAAATAATAAAATAATAATAATATATATTTTTTTTATTATTATGCATGTGTTGGTGAATTTTTTTTTTCTTTTGAACTGCTGAAAATATTTCTCTTAAATTCAAAATATAACTGTTGTTATTTAGAGTATATATTTAATGGTAATGACAACATCACGACACATCAAAATAACCCAAAATCATTCTTTAATAACTCAAATAAAACAAAATGCTAATTATTTTTAAAAAGAATTGTGTTAATGCTTTAGTTAAATAACATTATGAAATCTGTATTTGGTGGAATAACCCTGATTTGCAATTACAGCTTTCATGTGTTTATGCTGTACACCAGTTTTTGCAAAAAAGCAAACAGCTCCGCTTTGCTTGATGGTATATATCCTACAGTACCCTACAATACTATCCTTGGTGCAAAACAACCACCTCATTGTAAATATGTATTTATTTTCTCATCTTTAAATGTCTTAGATACCCAAATTAGCAAAGCAATAAACTCCATCCAATATGTTATAACAAATGATTGTTTTCTTATTTTTCTTCTACTGTACCTGTCTCAGTCTCTGGCTGAATCTGATGTGTGATCACTGCACCAGGGCTGGTGCTAGGCTGACTGTCTCCACCTTCATTTAAAGATAAGAGGGAAAAAATGTTTTAAACCTTACAAATGAGCAGACATAATTTTCTAAAGAGGAAAAATTAGAAAAATTATGACGACATTATGATTTTTTTTTTTTTTTTTAGAAAAATCAGAGTGAAAATTTTGACTTTATGAGTCATTATTGTCATTTTTGTCCATGGCTTTGTATAGTCTCCCTGCTGCCTTCCTACCTATAAAAATAAATGTGATATTTTGTTTCTCATAAAATACTCATGTAACTTTACAATAGAAAATATGAATGTATTTTAGCATATAGTGTTTTAATTGGTGATATTATGGCGCTACATCTAATATTTATTGCAGTTCAAATGAAACAACTTGCAAAGAAAAAGCTACAGTCATTTAGAGATGAAACTGACTGCACTTGAATCCCTGAATTTTAGGATTACATAAAAAAAAAAATAAAAAAAAAAGTTTGCATACAATAAACATCAGCTTGCAACTGTCAATAATATTTTTGGGGGGCATCAAATACCTGCAATGTGTTATGAATTAAGGTGTTGTGCAGATTAAATTATGAAAAACAGTAACCCACACAGATACAAGACAATAAACAGGCTAGAGCTTAAACAATGGCACTAACCAAAGGCTAAACACTCCATGAAATGAGAGTGAAATGTGAACAAAGTACAACCAAACACCCGATTATTTTATTTTATTTTATTCTAGATAGATAGATAGATAGATAGATAGATAGATAGATAGATAGATAGATAGATAGATAGATAGATAATTAACAAAATAACAATAGCTGACACATTTTTTCTCTTCTGAGGTCTGTAACTAAACAATAAATAATAAATAAATGTAAAAGGGACAAATCAAGATGAAACATACAGAATTATCATCTGTGTTCCTGCACCAGACAGCTCTGCTTTAACCCTGAGAGCTACCAGCACTGTGTCGCCCAATTTACTGTAAAATCTTTCACCAAAAGCTCAATGTCACCATAACATCACATTGCCTGCCACATGACAGACTTGGGGAAAAGTTCTTGTTCCAGCCTTAACAGACTCTGACATTGCTGACAACATAATTGTCTATACAGTCACTGAGATGCTCCGACTGAAACTGTAACAGCTGTGTAACATTTGACCTGAAGAACGATGATCACAAGCAGATACAGAGAGACCATCACTACACTACTGACCAGCATGAAGCTTTTACACATGATGGACTAAACTCAAAATACAATAATTATACAGTTTCTTAATGCTAAACTGTGTCTATGTTGTAGCTTTAACCTGCCAACACAAATGGATTTATTTTCACTAAAACACACAAACACCAGAAAGCTTGTGAACACAGTTTATATTTATCATTATATAATCACATTTACATCAGCACAAGTAAGCACTATAGATTATGTTATGTAAAGACACTGTGTGTAAAACATTAAGTCATAGTTTAATTTAAATAAATATTTACCTGATTTCTCACCTCTGACTGAGACCCAGCTTTTCTCTGACTCTGTTTCCCCTGGGTGTTTACAGTCGTAGAAACCTTCATCTGACTTTGAGACCTTATGGATGATCATCTCTCCTGTAGTCTGTGTCTGGAGAACTGATCCATTTTTATAGAAATCAGCTCGGAGGTTTGTGGGATTTGTGTTGCGAGATAAACAGCGTAGAGTCAGAGGACGTCCCTCAGTCACAGGATGGACTGGACTCTCCAGGATCACATTACGATCTGGATCACAACAAATAACATTTACAACAAAACGATTATAACATTAATATTTATTTATATATGTAGAGACAATGATTTAAATAATTATCCTTAGTTTGTGTTTTGTAAAATAATCACTAATTCATACGTAATATAGTGTTATAATATATAATAATAAAAAACAGTGATGACCAAGGCCTTATATTTATCAAAATAGCAACAAAAATAAATAAACCATTATCTTATTATCCTGTGGAGGAAATCATTTAAAACTGTCACTCCAAATAACCCATAACCCATGTCTTCTCTTATGTAAGTGTTAATGGTTACCTCATAGTCGTCACTTGTCTATTTGAGTTCTTGTTCATGTTGACTATATATTTTATTTAAAGTGAAGTGCTTATTATGCCAACAATATTTATTGTACAGTTAAAGTTACATGAAGTGGACTGTTATTTAGCTGAGATAAACACTGTAAGAACTGGAGATAGACTCGACTACTGGAGCAGATATCAGTATCCTCACCTACAGTATATCAGTTACACTGGTACATTTGAATCCTCATTTCTGTATGATCGAGTTCTCGGTTGTGTTTAAGAAAATAACCTGCCTCGCCCCAACCACAGCAGTGAAGATTTCTGAATAAAAATATATAATTTCTCTCTCTCTATTTGTTGTATCTTGTGTCATGCAGTTGCAGTATCACGTATATTTTTTTCATCAAGTATATATTTTTTTCATTCTTTATTTTTTTATCATGCCAACTACATTACCATCACTAACAGAAATTATTTAATTGAATACCAGTGAATGCCAGACGCATAATGAAGTGTGTGTGTGTGTGTCAAAAACAACATGATTCTCAATAATCTCCCCCCTCGATCCACATTTGACTGTGAGAAAACACTAAACAAGAACAGTAAAGACCTGCAGCACTGTTGATGTCTGGGTCTGTACATCGTCGGTAGGACACGAGGGGACACTTTAGGAAGATACACATACTGACCTCTTTGCAACAGTACAGTTGACTACATGATGACTGATTTAGACCCTTTATATCTCAGTGCATTTACTGTTAAACTGGTAAACACAGAGACTAACCACACACACACACACACACACACACACACACACACACACACACACACACACACACACACACACACACACACACACACACACACACACACACAGCCCAGTGAGCTGTACAACATCCACAAATCCTACAGATGAGCTGAAAACAGAAGAGATACAGACAGCCATCAAAAGTCATGAAATTCAAACACTCCTACAACTTTCTGAAGACTTCATACAGCCACAGTAAAAAAGGAGTCAATCAAGAAGTTCAGAATATTAACACAATCTAAACTAAAAATCAGGGCTGTATCAAAACCTAGATTAAAAAAAAAAAAAAAGATGAGAGCTGGTTTGACAAGGATTGTCAAAATGTAACAAAAGAACTCAGGAAATGATCAAATCAGAAACACAGAGACGCCAATGACACTAACATACGCCTTCTTTACTGTGAAACACTAAAAACAATATAAACTCACACTCAGAGCGAAAAGAGCACAACACACACAGAAACAGCTGACACTAATCGAAGAGTAGCAGTTCTTGAATAATTGAAGAAAACTTAAAGAGATCATGATGAACTGGCCATTCAAAACTGAGATATCTGGACAAGACATTTCCAAACACTGTATAAAAACATGGACACAAACTCACATAGACAAAAATCACATCGAGAGAAAGCTGGAAGAACTGGACTTGTGTATCAAAGACGAGCAAAACCTCTTAGACTCTCTGATTACTGAGCAGGAACTTACAAACAAAAATTAACAAATTGAAACTAAAGAAATCCTCAGGACCTGATGGGATCCTAAACTAAATGATCAAACACACCAGATCTAAAGTCCAATCAGCATTTTAAAACTTTTACATTTAGTTCTGAGTGTAGGTTTCTTCCCTGAAATCTGGAATCAAGGTCTAATAAAAGTGGAGATAAATTTGACCCCAATAATTACAGGTGTTTGTGTGAACAGTAACCTGATGTAGGGGGTAAATCATATGATCTCATTAAATCCATGTACACAGGAAACAAATGTGGAATAAGAACTGGCAACAAACAAACACATTTCATCTCTCAGCTGCTGCTGCAGTATGTCAGACCTGGACCCTGACGATCAACCTCAGCAAGACTAAACCTGACGTCTTTCAAAAAGGATCTCAGGGGACAAAACATTCATTTAAACTAGACACATGAGATTAAACACAATAAAAACTATACCTACATAGGACTAACAATAAGATTCACAGGATACTTCTAGGATTTCTATGCGATTAAAAGACAAACATTTGTAGAAATTCCAATTATAATTTGGCTCAAAATTTTTGAATCAGTAATTGTCCCCATCATGCTGTATGTACCCTGGATAACACACCCGCAATTCAACAAATGGGACACACATGCCATCGACACCCTGCATGCAGAGTTCTGCAACAATACAAACAAGAGCAATTAAATTCTGCAAACAAGCAACAGAAAGCGAAACACATTCACACCATTATAAAGCTCAAAGAGTTGAGCAAAGAAACCATCAGTCCCCTCATCCACTGACTCTGAGTCACTACCCCAAAACACAACACTCACTAACACACCGCCATCACACACTAACACACCGCCATCACACTCTAACACACCGCCGTCACACACTAACACACCGCCGTCCTGAGCTCTAACATACATTAACACATTGATGTCACACACTAACATAATAAAGACTCAGGACCAGACAAAGGACGTTTTCACACTGGGGTCCCGGAACCGTTTCCGAGTACACTTGGCCCTGGAACCAGTAGATTTTTGTCTGTGCGAATCCAATCGTTCCGAATCGTTACAGCTACTTTACTCTTTACTCATATTTTATGTAGAACCTTCATGTTTATTCTCCAACACATCTCAGAGACACTTATAAAAACTGAGATGTTGATGAGCCACATAAGCTCCACACACAGTTTCAGGTTATCTGTGATCGCTTTGACAAAATTGAAATGCTGGAAAAATGTCATTTGTAGAAGCTGTTTGTTGCAACTTTCAGCTAATTTCTTGCTTTTATACTTTCTTGCAGACGGACACTGGAGGAAACACAGACTGAGGCCTCTGACAGCAGCACAAGACCAGCGAACAACAGAAGAAAGAGACGAAACCTGACGTGCAGAGCAGGAGACTCATAATGCTGCATGAAATCTCAGGTTTAGATGGAGAAGCGCCGACTACAGATAGAGAGGAAGAAACATCAAGAGATGGAACAGGACGTTGATGCAGATGATGGACTAACTGTTGTCTTCATTTCATTAACACACCCTCTGGCTATGCAAGTACAAGTAAATATAAAATATGCTACATTTTAATGTTTATATTGTTTGTCCTATTTGACAGCTACTTTTGTTACAAAATTTACTTTGATTATATTTTTATTTAATAATGTTTAATAAATCATTTGCACTCTATCCAGTACTTTGTCTCTATTCCAAATCCCCCACAGTCATCTTGGATTTTACAGTATACATTTATTTTTACATTTACAAAAATACCCAATAAAATACAAAATAAACACAAACATGTTAAACACTAAACATTGATGCATGGTGAGGTTTTAAATTAAATAGTTTCAGCACCTCAACTAAGTTTGAGAATCTACACATAACAAGGTAATGAAAAAAGAGCAGAAGCATCTCTCTTGTAGGACTGTTGTCTTCTTAATAGGAGAATTTAGTGTCCGTTCCTGGTCTCTCCTGGTCACAAGGACATGCTGCCATCACACACCAGCCCTCTCTGAACCCAGATGATCCTGAGGAGAACAGAAAAATGCATGATTAGATATTTATCATTTATTATATGTATCTATGCTATTTGTTGAACTTTATTCTAGCAGACATTATATGTATTTGTAGAATTTCCTGCATTTATTTATTCATTGTTTACATCTGTGATTAATTTACAGTCTACATAAACACTTTATTTTTATGATAATAAAGTAAAGTTTAAATAAGGCTCATGTGCTATGACTAATGAAAGTAATGTTTAATGAGCACTTTATTTCTATTTGACTGTAGATCAGTAGAGACTTTGGACGCACCTGATTCCTCACCTTACAGAGTAGAGCTGTAAAGTCATTCCTCAGTGCCTCGTGCTGTATCCGTGTCAGCGCAGCTCACATTTCAACTATCTGAGCCGCGCGATAGTTGTGTCAGTAGGCCTGTTGTTTACAGTCCCATTGTTTTTGTCACAAAAATAAAAACATCCACACGGAGAAGTAACAAGTGTCTCACAGTTCATGACCCGAGTAGCGTTTCTTCTTCTTTCTTAGTTTGTTTGTTTTTGCCGGCAACTACCTCTCTACCGACACCTACTGTTTCCGGTTGTGGAAATACGCGAGTGTCCCTGGGATCACAATCGCTATTACAGTGTGAACGCAGACCTGCGGGGGGATTGGGGAGGGGGAGAAATCGTGCTCGGGTACAGAACGGAACAGATCGTTACCAGTGTGAAAACGCCCAAAATCCACAAAAATAGCAAAGACAATTAGAATAAACCAAATTACACAACACTAAAAGGAAACTATTGGAAGTATTGAGCAACACAAACTAAACTGCAGAGTGAGACACAGTGTTATTTGGCCCTAAACACACACTACAGTGTGACAGACTATCTGAGCTCAGTGACTCACCCAAAGCTAAGAAACACCTGACAAACTACAGACTCAGTGAGCAGCGTCTGGCCGTAGAGACGAGGAGACACAGACAGACCTGTTGCCCTGAGAGAAGAGACTGTGCCAGAAGGAGACTCTCTATAACACAGACACAGAGCTGCACTTCCTCACTGGAGGCCTGAAATATCAGCACACTAACACTAAGTTCTTCACCAGATTCAATAAAATCATCTCCAATTTCAACTGCCTCCCCGACCCCCACAAACTGCCCCAACTACTGGAGGAGCACAGAGAGAGAGCACACTAGCAGCACAATACACACACACACACACACACACACACACACACACACACACACACACACACACACACACACACACACACACAAGCAAATATGCACTCATAATCACTTTTATTATTATTAATACCTTTGATTTAAAGTCATAATATTTTAGTGGTTTATTTACAGGGATTTTAGTTTGTTTGGAGTTTAGATTCGCACTGAGGGCCAAGTCTGAAAGAAACTGTTCATAACTGTATAAAACCCATATTGACCAAAATCTGCAAAGATTACACACATTTGAACAAAATTTATTTAACCAGACTATAATTAGTGTTACTGTGATTTTAAACTGTACGAAAACACTTTAGATGAAGAGTGTGAAAGTCGAGTTGTGTAGATCTGCATTACAGCCTGATTCAGTGTTTTACTTCCTCTACTGTAACTGATTCAACACAAAGAGAAACAAGACTGTGACATTTGCTGCCTTCAAGTAATATTACAATTACAGAACATTCAGAACTTTCAGAGCTTTACTGAGATAAACCAGTGAAGTGTCTCTTGGTGAATATTCTGTATTAAACATTTTCTTTTTTCTTTAACAATAAACACTACATGAAGACTCACCATGTACTGTGATGTTGACAGGATTACTGGTTTCTCCAGATTTAGACTCACACCAGTAAACTCCAGTGTGGGACAGGAGGGAGTGGCTGATTGTACATGTAGATCCTGTAACTGATCCCGACACTATTTGTGAACAATCTGACACTCCAGAACTTTCTGTGTATCGTCTCACTGTCCATCCAGTAGAGTGACTCTGGTCCTCACAGCTCAGTGAGAGAAAGTGAGCAGTAAAGTGTTGAGTTCTGCTGGAATTGATGATCAGAGAGACTGGAGGAGATTCACCTTAAACACACAACATTATAATTCACATGTTGTTATGATTGTGTTGTTTTTTGGCATAACTTGTATTGAACACATTTACACATTGTTTAATTAAAACTCTTTGGAGTCTGTAGGTGTTTTGCGGCTCTAAAGAAGTTCTGACGTATTTTTCAATTACCTAAACATACAAATGTCTAAAGTCTGTCTACACTGTATTCATCACAAACTGGACTACAGTAACATGTGAGCAGCATAAATGATGTGATAATCATCTCACTCACTCACTCACTCACTCACTCACAGAAAACAATATCTTCAGTTTCATTTTTAAGACACTTTCTGTTTAGAAAGGCCGTATGTGATGAGGTGTGAGTGATCATGAATAATGCTGTAATTCACACCAGAGACGACAAACACCTGCATAACGAGCTGCATAATGAGACTTTCAGTCAGGTATGTGACAGAGGGAAATGAGAAAAGAAAATAATTTGAGGACAAAAGTAACATGTTTTATTTGTAGTTCATTTAGTATCTAGTAAACTGACAGGGAAAATAACTCAGATAAAATAATTCACTCTTACACCCTATACATAACCTACTGACTCACACAGTGCAGAGGAAATGTCCAGGATTGAGTGGAGATGGACACAGATGATCTTATACACAGAAGACACACTTATGGCATAAATATTGTCGTACAAAAACACACATTCAGGGTAAAACAAGTGCAATCAGGAACAGTGCATGATGAGAAAAAGGTGTTAGGTTTATAAAAGCTCACTCTTACACTCTACACACAGTCACACATCTCTGTGCCTCTCTCGAACACACAGTGCAGACCTGATGTTTCCATGGTGTTCTTTGCTGCTTATTATACACTGCTTTACAATACACACAGACCCTGTGACCACAGTGGCAACACTCCTGTCACCTGAGGTCAGTCCATGTGCTGGTTGTACACAGTCACAGGTGCAGACAGATAATTATTGTGTGTCCATCCACATAAAAATACAAGAGATCCATCCTGAATCCAGAGTCCAGTTGTGGTCCAGGTTCCCATGCGGGGAGGAATCGCGAGTCATCATCAGTCTGTGTTTTTCATGACAGTTATGGTCCGTCTGTATCTCACCTGTTTGTTTGCATTTGCTTTCTATCAAACAGGTGGTTGATCATTTTCACTGTCATATACTGTTTATAAAAAAAATAAGAAAAAAACAACATGAGCATGATAACACAATAAAATAAACTAATGTATATCATCATCAATCACTAATGACCATAAAGAAAACACAAACGTTTGTAATGTTGTACAACATTATCTGATCTGAATATCACAAACATCTGTAAGCTACATAAGACAGTATTTTAGCCACCTGGAGCTAAAGTGTTTGTGCTAAATAAAGTTCTAGATAGCAGTGTCATAAATTAACCAAAAACTGAGCCATATCTAATACGTGGTGAAATACATTATAAACATTTACATCACAGCTGATATTCAGGGACATTGATAATCTACATAAAACATTAGCTTAGCTTAAGCTCTATAAGACAGTATGTTAGTACAATCAGCTGTGTTATCTACATGCTAACCTAAACTATGCACGCATAGTTTGAAAGATTGAAAGACAGTGTTTCACATAAACTGGCAAAAGTTAGCTGAAACAAGGGAAAATAAAATATCAGCTTTTTTAATGAGAATAAGGATTATATAAGACTTAATAACTTACCCATGTTAACAGCTTGCTGGATTCTCCTCCCGTCTTGCAGCAATTTACTCTAAAACATACCCGTTCTCTGTCGGGAAACTCACTGAATCTGTGTGTGTATGTGTGTGTGTGTGTGTGTGTGGTAGTGGGGGGCGTGGCCTTGTATGTAGATTACACTGACTGTTTCTGTGTGAATAGCATGTGGGCGTGTCCTGATCCGGGTCATGATCAAATAATTAAGTGAGACAGAAAGACTGTAACAGTCCTGAATTCATACAGTTTACATAAACTGAGAATATTCATTTTTAATATAACTTGATCATATAAAATTAGTCACTTTAAGATTTTTATAGATATATTTTACAGAAAGATATTTAATAAATATATGTTTTAGAAAGATATTGGCGGAGACTGAGACAGTTGACAGCCGACCCTGTTTATTTTCTTTATTTTACAAAAGCACAAGGTTTTGTGGATATTGTTACATCTATAAAATAGATCCTTTACAGATTCAACAATCTACTACACTTATGAATAAGATCAAAAATGATGGAACATTTTTTTTTTTTTATGGTTACCAGAAAACAGTGCAAATAGACCCGCTGGCGATACGGCCGACTCCTAAGGGTTTTAAACAGAGGTATGTGAATGAGAATAATCCTCTACCAGTGCTTAGGACTATTCAACTACCACAAAACCAAACACAGACACAGATATGATTCTAGATATGTTAAAACAATGCTTTTTAAATTTTATTTACACATCTATATCCAACACTTCAACACACAGGTGTTGTAATTTTTCCTCACCAGTGATCCATAGTGGCTGTGGAAGGCTGTGAAACGTCTGAACCTTCTGTCCGTCTCTCTCAGCACTGCAGCTATAAACTCCTGTGTGATTAAAAGTAGCAGGACTGATAGTGTAGGAGCCTCGACATCCTCTGCTGCTGTCTTTATATATGACATTATTTTCTTTCTTGAGACCCTCTCTGTACCAGCTGAATGTCCAGTCTGTAGAGGAGTCTGTAACCTCACAGCATAGAGTCACTGAGTCTCCTTCAGTCAGCCAGCGCTGTGGAGATACACTCAGTACTGCACGTGGCATCTCTGTTACACAGGAAATACTTACAACATATACTTAAATCTATACATTTACCTCATAGACAAAAATGATGCCATACCTTAAAGATCACATACACAGAAAGGAATAGTAAACTATGGTAAATATGGATGAAAAAGTGATTAAAAGAGATATGAGGAATGTTTTGTTCTTCTTGGCCTCTTTAATGGGTGATTTATTTTGTTGCTGAATAATCAGGATCACTTGTATCCACTTGTCTGTGTTTTACACAACTCTGATAAACTCTCTGATAAACACTGAACTCTTTTACATTTTTGACATCTCACCATCCATAGATGACATTTTAACTATATTTTAAGGCTTACTTTAGAATAACAGAAGAAACATGAACAGTTCTGTAATATATTTATTAAGAGTCCTATCATTATTTCGATTAACTTCGGGAATAAAAACAGATCGCTCTCAGATCTGACCAGTTAATACGTTAAAGTTAGAAGTTTAATGACACTCAAGTGTGAGTTCTTTACTTATTATTTTTTCCCTATAGTATAGTTTTATTTTTTTTTCATCAATTGCTTTTACAAAGAACATACAAAAAAGCAACAGCCACAAAACGTGTTGGAATTCACCAGAAGTTCAAAAGGAAACATGAGAAAAAGTAGTTTAAGTGGAAATAGTAAAAATCACAGAGTTAAAATTACTTCCTATATAATAATTTGGATTAAATATATGTACAAACACTGTCTCCACACACATCAGACATGTGCACAGAACTCAACATAGAAATATAATATAATATAATATAATATAATATAATATAATATAATATAATATAATATAATATAATATAATATAATATAATCACCTTCAGCATGTGACACTTGAAGAAGGAAACTTTGCACTAAAACAGAACAGAAGCAGAGAACATGATGTAAACACGTAAGAGATTCAGTGTATGAGTAAAGGCATATTAGACACACTGAACTCATCTGTAAGGAAAACAATGTACTGAGTTGTGTTATGTGTATGTGTAAAGAGCTTACAGAGCATGGACTTTCACTTAAAAAAAATATTTCCAAAACATTACTTTGATCAACACTTTTGAACCCATTATCAAAAATGGACAAAAATGGGCACAACAATCTGTGCCATGAAACAAGGATGTGTCACGGTACTCTATCTCTAATTTAAAGGAGGAAGGAAGAAAAGAAAATGAAATAAAGGGGAAATATCTATCTATCTATCTATCTATCGTTAAAATGTGTTCTTCAGTTTCTAAAAAAATAGGTTTTGTTCTAAATAACGTAGGACCACAATGGGGGAAAAAAGAGGAAATTCAAACTTTTAATTCAAGTGCATTTATTCAGTGGAAAAAAATCCCACATTAAGAAATAATTATTTTACATCAAATCATGGGTGCCACAATTATTAGCACCCCTGATGTTTAATTCTTTGTACAATCCCCTTTTGCCAACAAAACAGCAGCTAATCTTCTCCTATAATGTTTCACAAGATTAGAGAACACAGAAAGAGGGATCTTTGACCAGTCCTCTTTGCACAATGTCTCATCATCCAGTGACCTGACTCATCTCCTCTGCGCTCTCCTCTTCAGCTCACTCCACAGGTTTACAATAGGGTTGAGGTCTGGGGACTGAGATGGCCATGGGAGGAGCTTGGTTCTGTGTGTGGTGAACCATTTCTGTGTATATTTGGCCACATGTTTTCGGTCATTATCTTGCTGAAAGACCCAGTGACGACCCATCTTCAGCTTTCGGGCAGAGGCCACCAGATTTTGCTTTAAAATGTCCTGGTATTTCAAAGCATTCATGATGCCGTGCACCCTAACAAGGTTCCCAGGGCCTCTGGAAGAGAAACAGCCCCACAGCATCACCGATCCTCCCCCAAACTTCACAGTGGGCATGAGGTGCTTTTCTGCATACTCATCGTTTCATACCCACTTCGAGTGTTTGTTGCCAAAAAGCTCTATCTTGGTCTCATCTGACCAAAGAACAAGGTCCCAGTTGAACCTCCAGTACTGCTTAGCAAACTCCAAACGTTTGCATTTATGATTGTGACTGAGAAAAGGTTTTTTCCTTGCCTGCCTCCCAAAGAGCTTGTTGGCATGTAGATAGCGTCTGATGGTTGTTTTGGAGACTTTGTGACCAGACGCTATCATTTGTTGCAGTTCTTTAACAGTGAGCTTTGGAGAATTTTTTATTTCTCTTACCCTCCTCCTCACTGTGCATGGAGGAAAAATAAACGTGCGTCCTCGTCCAGACTTGTTTACTAGTGTTCCAGTTTTTTTGAACTTCTTAATGATTCCTCTCACAGTAGATATGGGCAGGTGCAGGAGGTGGCTATTTTCTTGCACCCATTGTCTGACTTGCGAAGGTCGTCACACATCTGCCTTATTTGAATGGTCTTTTCCTTTGTCTTTCCCATGTTGAAGAGTGGATAAGAGAAATGGCCTCATCTAAATAAATGTTCCTTTGTTACTCCGATCAACTTTGTAAACTGCTGTAGAAATGACAGAAATACTTCAATTATATTTATTTTCTAGGAATTGTTAGTGGTGGCAATAATTGTGGAACAGGTTATTTGATGAAAAATAATTATTTGTTAGTCAGGGATTTTTATTTCCCTTTAAAATTCACTTTATATTCACATTGTATTTTTCTACAATTTTCAGTGTGACAATATGCTTCCGCAATAAAAACAGAATTTATTTTAAGGCTTTGAACACATTTTAACCAGGGGTGCCAATAATTATGGAGGGCACTGTGTACATTATATATATAAACTTTTGTTTTTGCTCCCATTTTAATTACCTCAAAGATCTGAATTTTTTTTCTACATACACAAAATAACCCTATCTCTCAAATATTGTTCACAAATCTGTCAACATCTGTGATAGTGAGCACTTTTCCTTTGCTGCGATAATCCATCCCACTTTAAACGTGTGCCTTAGACTGGCCACAATAAAAGGCCACTCAGAAACGTGCAGTTTTGTTTTACTAGGGGGTCTGGGGACTCATGCAGTGCAGCACATCTCCTTCACATAGGGTGTGGCTACACGTGGTCTGTGGCTGGTTGGATGTACAGACAAATTCTCTGATACGCTCTAGAGAAATGAACATTCAATTCACGAGCAACAGCTCTGGTGGACATCCCTGCTGTCAGCATGCCAATTTCACATTCCCTCAAACCTTGTGACATCTGTGGCATTGTGCCGTGTGATACAACTGAACATTTTAAAGTGCCACACTCCCCACTTTAAGACCCTCTTGGATCTGAAGCCTTTTTCTCTTAAATGTATTTGTGTAAATTTCAAATCTTCTAATTCTAGATTCTAAAATTGTCATTGTTACTGTTTTTAATCCCTGGAATGGAAGAAATTGAGATTTTCCTTATCATAACATACATTATATTGTTTTAATCAGTCTATACAAAATAATTTCTTTGGTATTTTTTACAAATATTTTAATTGTATTTTTCATAAAAATTAAAATAAATAAATCTAATAAAATGATTCCATTTGTAAAATAACGTAAAAATCATGGGTTGTGTATAGAGAGATTAAAAACAAAACAACAGAAACAATACAAAGGGATTAAAAAACGGTAAAAATTAAAGTTTTAGAAGCAGTAGAAGCTCAGTGGTCGGAGCACAACCACTCATGGGCAAGTCTTTCTCTAAATACACCATTTTCACGAGGGTGGGGCAAACAAACACACAGAGCCTCTGTTTCACTGAGTAATCCACGACTTTACATGAATATGTAAGACCTATTGACACCTCTCAGGTGACACCTCACACACACACTCACACTCAACACACTTACAGTAGATCATAGAGACTGACGACTCCCGAGAAGCAGACTAAACACCCACAGCACGTCCCTCCTCCCCAAACAGCTCAGCAATTAGTATTTACTTACATCTGAACAGAGTCGTTTACATAAATCACTTATCACTAGCTCATGATACACACATTTAAGCAATTAATTCATACAAATGTACCTGCTTTACATGGAAATTTACAGGGTTGTCACTGAACGGTTTACCCTGACAAAGAGCCGTATAAGAAAAGTGGCAGCTGCACACCAAAGTAAAAATAGATTATTATACACTATTTGTTAATTATTTAAATGAGGTTTGGGCTCAGCTACATAGTCTAACCAGCACTCAACCACATGCATACAGTCTTCCAGAGTGCATATCTATCTATCTATCTATCTATCTATCTATCACAGGCATCCTGTTATGGGTGCTGTTTGAGGGACGAAAGATAGGCATAATGGCAGAGGTGATGTGGTCAAAAGTCTTTTAATGAACAGAAAATAGGGAACAAAAGGAACAGAACATGGACTTCAAACATAGAACCGACACACTATAAACATGAAACTTAGGTGCTACACAGACTAGGGGTTACATACAGACAGGCTAGGAGACAGACAAAGGCAAAGAGAACACAGAGCCAGGAGAACACAGAACTAGAAACACACAAAACTAGAAGAACACAGAGCTAGGAGAAAACACAGAACTAGACAGCAATCCAAAACAAACAGTAACCCAAAACGAACAGATGCAAGACAAGACTTAACTCAACTCAGAAACATTTATGACAAAACTAATGAGCAACCTCGTTTCAGGTGAGCACCACATCACCTGAGCGAGGTGCATTCTGGGGAATACAGTTCCACATAAAACTACAAATGAAAACAAAATCAAACAAAATGGAGTCTGTGGGCGCTTTGGCGCCCTCTAGTGGTATTCCTGACACATCCCTACCCTTAAATGCACCATGATTCATTTTTTACGCTGTGCCAATAACTAAAAGTGATATTCCTCCTCACATGAAAGTAAATTAAATCCAGATGTAAAAGTAACAGTGTTGGGGTATGTTACTTTTTAAAGTAACTAATTACATTACAAAATTACTGTCTTTTGTAACAGGCTGTTGCCTGGTTATGGGCTCTCGGCCACCAGGGGCGCTGCGGTAAACCTCTCTGTTAAGGTAATAAAAGAAGAGAGGCTAGGCTAGGCTGATAGCAGCAACCAGATGGCTAATGCTTATGGTGAATGCTCACGGCTAAAAACGATCAATATAACGCAACCCGAATGCGGGATAGATTGTGTCCAAACACGCATGTGAGTATATGTGTTAAATGTGTATTTATTCGTTGTGTAAGGCCCGCCGTGGCATTTTGTCGTTACACACAGTCGGCATATTTACATGTATTCCTCCTGGTGTGGTTACGCAGAAGTTTTTTTTTTTTTTGTATGTTTATCTCTCTCTTTGGCTCTTTGGCGGTTTATCTTTTCTTCCTGCGCCTCCTTGTTCCCCTTCTGGTCCTTTCCCTACCCTAATTCTGTTAACAGCTAATTACTGTTTCAAAAAATAGTAAGGTGGTTTGTTACAGTGGCGCCCAACGTGGGGCCATCAGATGGTCATTATTATCACTATCATACATTGTGTGTAATATACATTGATGCCTGGTTGTTAGCTATTAGCCACCTAACCTTCTCACTCATTGCTTTGCTGTTTACCTTCACACCGAAGAAAGTACACTGACTCAGAGGTGTGATTAATCAACTTGTTTATTCAAATTACAGTAGGGTAAATTATGGCCGAGTCCAATGCACGAGCTGGGGAAGGGTTGCTGGCTCACGACTTCACAGCAGGCCCTTTCGTGACCAGACGCAAACCCATCCAAGAGCTTATTAACACTCTTAGTCACCTCTATCTAGATACTGATGAGGAGGAAGGTTCTGGAGTGGGTGATGGAGACCCACATGGTGACGATAGGGTAGAACTGCCAATCACCGAAGAACAGCTGCCTCTGCCTCCTCCACCCGTCGAAACAGAGGATGAGCAGAGCCTAATTTCCATGGTGTTGGCAACCCGCCTTAGCCAGCTAGAAACGGCTCTACAGGCACTGGACAAAAAACTCTCCCAACAAATGGATGAGCTTTCAGAGCAGGTGGGTGAGCTGCAATGCAACCATAACACGAGTGTGTTAACATACCATCATAAACTGGAGAATGTTCAGGCAGAGATGCAACAACTGTGTCAGACGGTGAAAAAGGCCATTGTCGAAGCGGAGAAGCGCCTGAGGGAATGAATCCAGCTCCCTGATGAGAGTATTAGGGACTTTGCCTTTCAATATCGCGCTGTGCCTAAGGTGGAAACCAGGAATAACGGAGAGAGAAGTAGTGCAGGCAATGCTGCGGAATTGTAATCCCCGTATTGCCAGCCTGTTACGAAGCACAGTAACCTCCATAGGCGAGCTGGTGCGAGTTGGGACACTGGTGGAGAGGGATTTTAATGCGACCAAGATGTTTCGGCAAAAGCAAAATCCTGTTCCAACACCCAAGCAGATAAAAGAAGGGGAAAAAACCCACCAGCCTCTATATCACTCAGGCTAGCCATTCTCTGTTGATGGTACAGATCACCCTAAACCAGGTTCCCTGTACCGCCATCATCGACATGGGTAGCACCTTCTCCCTCATGACTGAAACCATATGAAAAAAGATAAAAAAACCGACCAAAAAAATGGCAGTCAGCAAGGGGACAATCATTCTCATTAGCCAATGGCTTAGTGCAGGCGGCAATAGGTAAACTGCAGACCCAATGTTCCTTGCAGGGAATAGTATCAGAGGTTTGTTTCTTTATCATGAAGGACTGTGATCTGGCATTCGCCTACGTACTTGGGCTGGATTTTTTAATAGAGGCTGGTGTGCAGATTAACTTTAGCCAGCTCTTCTACACCATCCCAGGTAGAGAAAAAAAAAAAGTTTTCCACTTTGTACCTCTACACACGGCCAAGTTTCCCTTTATGTGGCGAATCCGTTGCCTCAGATAACTGATTCCACCAAATCAGTAATCTCGAACCTGGAGAGGAACGCCGCCATGTCAGAAGAACACCAATATCAGTTACATGAGCTGTTGTTAGAGTGGCCGACTGTATGCACTGATAGAATTGGCCACACTAAGGTTATAACCCATCATATTTACACCACTGATGAAAGGCCAATTAGGAAGAAAGCATACCCTATTCCTGTCTACAAGCAGCAAGTTGTGGAAGAAGAGGTTGCTTAAATGCTAAAAGCTGGGATCATTAGACCATCTACCTCGCCATGGGCCGCCCCTGTCGTACTGGTGGGGGAAAAGGATGGCGGGACCCGGTTTTGTGTGGACTTCCCTATGCCCCAAGTCTACGAGATCCTAGAAGCACTCTATGGGGCAACTGTGTTCAGCTTGTTAGACCTGCGTAGTGGGTATTGGCAGGTGGAAATGCATTCAGACAGCATCCCAAAATCAGCTTTTGTCACTAAAAACAACCAATATGAGTTTACCTGTCTTCCATTTGGCCTGAAAAATGCAGGTGCTACATTTCAGAGGCTAATGACATCCGTGTTAGCAGAAGCCATTGGGAAATATTGTTTTGTCTATATAGATGATATTGTTATTTATTCCAAAAACATCAGTACCCACCTTGACCATCTCCAACATGTATTTACACTCCTTGAAGCTGCTGGTCTCACTCTCAAACTGAAAAAATGTAACCTCTGTCAAACATCTCTCTCCTTTCTAGGACACATCATATCCGCAGAAGGCATTAAAACTGAAGAAACCAAAGTAGCAGCTATCCAAACTTACCCTGTTCCCTGCAACCTTAAGGAGCTACAGCGCTTTCTAGGTCTGGCTGGTTGGTACCACCGCTTCATCCCCCACTTCTCGGAGCGTGCTGCTCCTTTACACGCCCTGAAGAAGAAAGGAGCCAAGTGGGTGTGGACCTCCGAATGCCAGTCAGCCTTCAAGGACCTGAGAACAGCTCTTCAGAGCAAGCTAGTTTTAACCGCTCCTGACTTTAACTGCCCCTTTAAGGTGCAGACTGATGACAGTGACATCGGCCTAGGGGCAGTGCTTACTCAAGATCACGAGGATGGGGAACACGTAATCGCTTATGCCTCCTGGTTACTGCATGGAGCTGAAAGTAAATACTCGGCGTCAGAGAAGGAATGTCTAGCTGTGGTATGGGTTGTGGAAAAGTGGCCTCAGTACCTAGAGGGTAAAGTATTTAGTGTTATTACTGATCATGCTGCTCTAACATGGGTTTTCAACCAGCCAAACCCCTCTTCCCACCTGACACGCTGGGTACTTAGGCTGCAGGCTTTCGAATTTGTGGTCCAGTACCGTAAGGGTCAATGTAACACTGTTCCAGATTCACTGTCACAACGCTGGGAGGGAGAGACCATGAATGCCCATCTGGCAGCGCATCGAGGAGCTGACCAACAGTGGGGTCTACCATGTGACTGGGGAGAGCTGGAGAGGGCTCAAAAGGCAGATGAAACACTCCGTACACTGTGGAACTGATGTTAATAAAATTCATTATTGTGTGGTTAACCACTTCCTATACTGCTGAATCCCCAAGCAGGATAGGTGCAGTCTCCTTCAGCTGGTCATCCCAACGTCTCTGCGACTTCAATCCCTGCAGTATGCCCACGACAATCCTCTCAGTGGTCATCTGGGGCGGATGAAGACTCTGAGGAGGCTGCTATAGGTCGCCTACTGGCCGGAAATATGCGATGATGTCTGGGAGTATTGCCAAAACTGTGTTATGTGTCAGAAGTATAAGCCCATATTAGTAAACTGGCAGGCTTACTACAAAGTACACCTGGAGGAACCTGGTGGAACCTGGTTTCATGTTGGGAGTAGATCTTATGGGTCCATTTCCCCGCTCATCTCGGCTCAACGAACATCTGCTGGTGGTCATCGATTACTGCAGCAAATAGGTCGAGATGTTACCCTTAAGAACAGCCAAGGCTTATAACATAGCTAACATACTAACCAGGGAAATTTTTTACACGGTGGGGAACGTCAGCTTACCTGGTTTCTGACAGAGGTCCGCACATCCCAGCTGCTCACCACGGCCTACCATCCCCAAACAAATATCACAGAGCGAACGAATCGGACATTGAAATTCATGATTGCAGCGTTTGTCAAAGAAAATCATAAGCTGTGGGATCAATGGCTTCTGGAGTTTCGGTTCGCCATCAATTCGGCCTGGCAGGAGAGCACCGGTTACACACCAGCAGAAATGGTGATTGGACGCAAGCTAAAGGGACCCGTAGAAAGAATGCTACACCGAAACATCTCACCCAATCATCCAGCTTATCCTACAGTGGAACGTCAGGAAGAGCTGTTTCAGGTCGTCTGGAGCAACGTAGCCCATGCCCAGGAGTGACAGGGGAGGTATTATAACTCCAAACGATGGGCAGTCAAGTTTAGTGAGGGTGAACATGTGTGGGTCCGCGCTTTTCCTCTGTCTCGGGCAGAGGACTCGCATATGGTCAAACTCGCTCCTAAATGGAAGGGACCAGCCTTGATTAAGAAGGCACTCAGCAGCGTCAATTATCAGGTGGAATTGATAAACCAAGTTGGGCCATTCACGGTCCATGTAGCTAACATAAAGCCCTTTTACGGCAAAGTCACGCCCTTTTCCGAGGGGAAGGGGGTGTAACAGGCTGTTGCCTGGTTATGGGCTCCCGGCCACCGGGGGCACTGCGGTAAACCTCTCTGTTAAAGTAATAAAAGAAGAGAGACTAGGCTAGGCTGATAGCAGCAACCAGATGGCTAATGCTTATGGTGAATGCTCACGGCTAAATCAATATAACGCAACCTGAATGCGGGATAGATTGTGTCCAAACACGCGTGTGAGTACATGTGTTAAATGTGTATTTATTTGTTGTGTAAGGCCCGCCATGGCATTTTGTCGTTACACACAGCCGGTATATTTACATGTATTCCTCCTGCTGTGGTTACGCAGGAGGGTGTTTTTTGTATGTTTATCTCTCTCTCCGGCTCTTTGGTGGGTTATCTCTTCTTCCTGCGCCTCCTGCCCCAGCGTGTCAGCGCATCACGTGCTGTGTATGGACGGCGCTTGTGAGGAGGGGATCTTCAGCATCCGCCTCTCCATCATAAAAGGGGACGTGCGCACGGAGGACAGCCGAAACGGAGCGAAGCGCATTCTGGGATGGTACCGCTTTCACACAAACTTTGTCGTGTAATGAGCTCAGCGACTCTACTCGACCGCGGTCGTTAACAAAGGACTCTGCAGGAGGGTATGAGGGTGCATGTATGTATGTATGTATGTGTGTGTGCGTGTGTAAAACAGAAAGTGAATGGTGTGCACTAAATAATAAATGTATATACACTTTTGGTTTATGGCAATATTGTTCTCTGGTGGTTTTTTTCCCTACCCTGATTCTGTTAACAGCTAATTACTGTTTAGAAAAATAGCAAGGTGGTTTGATACACTTTAAAAAGTAATCTGTTTCATTACTGTCTTACTTTCTGATAAAAGTAACTAGTTCGAGTACTTTTCCACTGCAGAAAATGAAAACTCATTTGTGCTTCTTTCCTAAGTAAGTGAGTACGTAAATGATGGACCAAATGCGTTAGATTACTTGTTACATCAAAAAAGTAATTCAAGTACAGCCAACACTGAAAATGAGTATGAGGTCTAATGAACCTTAATCACTCACTCACTCACTTATCATCTATACTGCTTAATCCTGTATTCAGGGTCACGGGGGCCTGGAGCCTATCCCAGGAGACTTAGGACACATGGCAGGGTACACCCTGGACAGGGTGCCAATCCATACAGACATACACACACTCACACACACACTACGGGCAATTTGGGAACGCCAATTAGCCTAACCTACATGTCTTTGGACTGTGGGAGGAAACCGGAGTACCCAGAGGAAACCCACCAAGCATGGGGAGAACATGCAAACTCCATGCACACAGAGACGGGAATCGAGCCTGGCCGGGGATCAAACCCGGACCCTGGCGGTGCAAGGCGACAGTGCTAACCACTACACCTTAATCATATAGAATTTAAATTTAACATCACATTAGAACACTTTATATACTGCATATTCAACTTTATTTTGTAAGTGCCAATATTAAGGTATTTGCTGTAGATTATCCACAATGTCCACATAGAGCTCTATGAGCAATAAAGTGTAACCCTTAGTGTTAATGTAATTCTATGAGTATGTTTACTTCTCTTTGAAGTTCCACTTTAAGATCAAGTAACTTTTTCATCATGATTGTAACCACATACAGCTGGAACAGTACACAGTAAAATGAACTAATGTTTTACTAGGGAATGTAATTGAATGTAATACTGGCAACCACTGAAGTGAAATGAAAACATAAATGTGACTTTTCACATTTTGCTGCAGATGATGTACAGTATACTGGATAGCATATATTTATAGTCCTTTGGCAGTAGTAAACAAAAAAGTGCAAAGATTGCAAGTGTGCGTGCGTGTGTGCGTGCGTGTGTGCGTGTGTGCGTGTGTACTTGTCAGTCCAGTCCTTGGAAATTGATAAGTGTAATGGCTTGTGGAAAGGAATTGTTACACAGTCTGATTGTGTGGCACCAAATGCTTTGGTACTTTTTCCAGATGGCAGCAGGATGAAGAGTGTGTGTGGATGTTTTGGTGGTCACCTACAATGTTGATGTGAATGTCTACAGGACATAAGAGATTGGATGTTAAATAATTTTCTTCTGCTTAATCCTGATAAGACAGAAGTTCTGGTCATAGGACCACAAGTAGCTAGAAGTAAGCTTTCTGATCACACTGTAACTTTAGATGGCCTTTCTGTTCCATCAAGTGCAACAGTAAAAGACCTTAGTGTGATTATAGATTCCAGCCTTTCGTTTGAAGCACATGTAGATAATATTACCAGGATAGCATTCTTTCACCTTAGAAATATTGCCAAGATAAGAAACATATTGGCACTAAATGATGCAGAAAAATTAGTTCATGCCTTTATCACCTCTAGGTTGGACTATTGTGACACCTTACTGTCTGGTTGTTCAACTAGGTGTATAAACAAGCTTCAGTTGGTGCAGAATGCAGCAGCGAGGGTCCTCACTAGAACCAGAAGATACAAGCACATCACCCCTATCTTATCTACACTGCATTGGCTCCCTGTGAAATTTCGCATCGATTTTAAGATACTACTTTTGACGTTTAAAGCACTAAATGGGTTCGCGCCACTGTATTTGAGTGAACTGTTGGTGTCTTACGATCCGCCACGCCTACTCCGATCAAAGAATGCAGGCTGCCTGTCAGTACCACGTATTATTAAAACTACAGCAGGGGGCGGAGCTTTTTCTTACAAAGCCCCAAAGGTATGGAATAGTCTTCCTATT
>JAAGKR010007619.1:0-32500 GCA_011419295.1 Clarias macrocephalus | reverse complement strand
CCAGTCCTTAATTTCTAGTAGTTGACATGTTCAGTACTGTTGCTTTAAAAATAGATTTCAGTATTGATTATTAATTTTACTTGTCGTTTTCTAGACACCCCAGTTAAGAAAAAGAAGCTGGGAAAAAACCCTGACGTTGACACCAGCTTTCTTCCAGATAGGGAACGAGAGGTAATGGTTTATTTTTTTTTTGTACTGTCTCTTAGGTTAAATCTAAGACTGTATGAAATAGAAAACACATGCAACAACAAACACACACACCAGAACTTCCACAAGTGAACTGAAAACAACAACAACAACAAAAAAAACAGTGCACACCCTGTTTGATGCACACTGCTTGGCCAAAAAAAGGGTTGTACGGATTTAAATAAACAAATACTTGCATATAATTGTGATGCCATGTTGTCAAATGTTGCCAGCTAAAAAAAATTTTAACTCTTACCGATGCAGTAATTGATGCAGTGGTGGACAATCAGCGTTTGGCAGAAATGACACTGATCAGAGATCAATTAAAAAAAAAAGTATTTAAGAATGAAATTGTCGATTGTAACTTAACGATTTACAAGCAACTTTTTTTTAAGCAACTTGGTTTGTCTTTACATGCATAATTGTATGTTTTCCTGTTTCTAGGAGGAGGAAAATCGTTTGAGGGAGGAACTTAGACAGGAATGGGAGCGGAAACAGGAGAAAATTAAGGGTAAGTGATCTGGAACATCAACCATAGTTAACTGTTTAAATCTGAGCATAATAAAACCTTTTGTAATACAGCTGCTAGTACACTTGTTTGTGCTGTTCTGATAAGAGGAATCTTAATTATTGGTATTATTAATAAGTATAGGTAGTCCCCGACTACCTATTCGAGTAGTCGACAACATTCGAGTTACAAAATTCCACAGATACGAACGGTCTGCGGTTCGCATTTAACATTCGTAAATGCGAACAAAACATGGAAGTATTGTACAAAACTTGACACTGCAGTGCACCAGATACCAATATTTACAATTATATACAGTAGAACCTTGAATTGCGAACATAACCGAGAAGCGGGCTCGTATATCAAAATACTTGTAAACTTAAAAGTCCAAAAAAATGAATACATAAAAATAATTAATACAAAATATAAAGTTAAAATAAAACAAGTTAACCTCCACTTTATCTTGGGAAAAAAGTAAAAATAAATCCTGACAGATAAGTGTTTCTGCTAGTGTTTGTGCACGCAATGCAGTGTGTGTGTGTGTGTGTCTGTGTGTGTGTCTGTGTGTGTGTGTGTATGTTCTCAGGCCCTGTATAACTGTGTGTTTGTGCGCGCATGCTGTGTGTTTGTGTGTAAAGCTAAAGTAAGAGGAGAGGAGGAATGAGCCCCTCCCATCTCTCTCTTCTCTTCTTTTACCCCTATCTCACCTATGTGGTTTGACTTGTGGTGAGATGCGGTGTTGGGTACCGTGAGACGTCGCGATTGCCTGCCAACGTTCCACTGGAAGTTCTGCAAGGTCAGCAAGCATCAGCAAGAACCGCCAAAACAATTAAACATGTTTCATTTTTTGCGCGGAAAGATGGAAACGTAGTCGCAGCGCCAAAACTCGCTGTGAATCATGGTGAACCGTACTTACAGCCACCACACAAAACTAAGTAGGTGAGATAGGGGTATTGCACAGTAACCCTTCCTCCTTTCTTATTTGAGTTTCTCAAACACACACACACACACACTGTTTTATCAGGAAAATTAACAAGAAACATCTCTAATGACTCTCAAGTGAGCGCACACCAGAGGTGGAAAGTAACGAATTACATTTACTCGCGTTACTGTAATTGAGTAGTTTTTTTTGTGTACTTCTAATAGTAGTTTTTAAAATCTGTAATTTTACTTTTATTTAAGTATGTTTTGTTTGAAGTATTGTACTTTACTACATTTGAAATCATATTCACTACTGAGTAAAAAAAAATGACTGAAAATGAAAAATAATAAATATTATGCTTTGTATAAATGCTTTGTATAAATGCTCGCGTGTGTGTATTGTGTCCTGGTCATGCGCCGCTCCAGACCCTACTCCAGGTTTTCTGACTGTCCCCACATCGGCATCCACCTGACTTTTGTTTGTGTACTCACTAGTACCATTTATTTTGGGAAGAGAGAATTTATTTACTGTTTTTGATTTAGGGAGTCAGGGAAGGTACGTGTATTTTTGTTTGTTTTGTGCATGCAGGCTGACAGAGAGAGAAAAATGGATCTTTAACCCCTCTAATGAGACTTCTGCTTTAAAGGATGTTTTGCACGCAAGCACACGTGCGCGCACACAAACAAGATGTTTTACGTGCGCACACATGGTCACAGTGTTATAGTAGACAGTACATGCGTGCACGACGATGATGATTATACCATTGAGAGACGCACAGGGGAGATGATTACGCACAATTCTGCAGCTCATGAGAGAAAAACTTTTTCAAGTCAAAATTAATTAAAAACTTTTGCTCGTCTTGCGGAACGCTCGCAAACCATGTTACTCGCGATCCGAGGTTCCACTGTACAACATTTTCAGTGTGTAAGTGAATGTATAAAATATCTAAAAATCAGGATACGGTCTCCTAGCGAGAACGGAGCTAAAGGCGATCATATTGCCTTGGCGTCATTCAGACGAGCACCTCTTGAGTCAACACCAAAAAATGCAATAAATGGGGATGGTTCTAATGGTATTTGGCATATTTTTGACAAGGTATCAAAAAATAAAACTCCAAAAATTTTTATAGCTTTGGGCATGTGCAGAACATATGCAGTAGTGTAGCTGGTTCCTGCTTACATCGGTCACACGTGGGATCAAAATCCTCTCTAATCTTTGCCAGTTTTACCTTGGACCAGTGAAGCCGGTGAACAGTTTAAAACTGAATAACTCTGTTTGAGGCAAACTGATGATGAGTAAATTCTATGTATTGTCTTTTGCCACAGTTTATCTGAGATTTGTTCTTGTATATAATTTTCCCATTTGCCTTTAAGTACATCTAATGTGGCTGAATTACTTGTGTTTAATAACTTGTATACAGCACTAATAATCTGTTTGGCATCTGGTTTACAGCTATAAACAGAATCTAAAAGGGATGGAGAAGGAGACATAGGGATAAAAATCCTCAACCCTAAATTTTAACGTAGTGTATAACCAGTGGGTTTGAGCTAAAATAAGATATGGGCTGTTTTTGTGGCAATTTAGCACATAATAATGATGAGAGAGATATTGATCCCATGGATGCTTCCTCTATAACTACCTAGACAGGAGGGTTGACTGCACACTGCGCCCAGAATAACATTGCCCTCACATTAGCAGCCCAATAATAATAAACAAAGTTTGGAAGTGCTATTCCTCCCAATTCACAGGGCCTCTGTAGGATACTTTGTTTAATACGTGGTTGTTTTTATTCCAAATAAAAGTAGAAATCTGACTAAGTTCTTGAAAAAAGATTTTGTTCAAAAGATTTGAAGACACTAAAATAGGTAAAGGTATTTTAGAAACAGATTCATTTTAATTGTGTTTATTCTTCCGCCCAAAGAGAGAGGTAGCAGGTCCCATCTTTCAAGATCAAATTTTTTTTTTTTGGAAAGTAGAACCTGATAATTCGCCTTATACAGATCTGCATGGTTATGTGTTACCCAAATCCCTAGATATTAGATTTTTCTCGGACTAATCTTTAAGGGGATCAAATCAGGAAATTGTGCTATATTGTTTTTAATTGGCATTATTTCACTTTTTTGTAGATTAACCTTGTAGCCAGATAAGTCTTTCAGTAAATCCACAAGTTTTGGTAGGCTATGATGAGGATCGGACATGAAAAGCAGCATCATCAGCATACAGGGAAACTTTCTTTACCTTTCTTTAAAATTAAAGAGATAACTGCTTGCCGCATAGTTGGAGGTAATGATCCAGAGGAAAAGCTTTCTTGGAAAACTGACGCTAACAGAGGAGAAAACTGATTGGAAAAGGTTTTTAAAAATTCTGAAGGATATCCGTCTGGTCCAGGTGATTTACCAAATTGCATTTGCCTTTAAGGATTCCCAAACTGTTGAGGATGACATACTTGGAGTTTGGTTGACATTTAAAAAGAACTCTATCTCTGAACTCATAAAGCTCACAAACTTCTCATCTGAACGAAGTGAGGAGTTAAATCTCCAAGGACGATAGTTAGGTCCTGCACTGGGTATATGGATTGACGGAGTCAGTGGAGAGTGGCCTGATATCACTATGGCTTTATAATCTGAATCTGTTACAAGAGGAAGAAGCCTTTTATCTACAAGTAAATAATCTATGCGTGAAAAAGTATTATGTACTGGAGAATAAAATGAGTATTTTCTTGTAGTAGGATTAACATCTGCCAATCCATAGGCCTCCAGGAAACTCTGTAAACAGAGGAAAGAACGCAATTTATATCACCTCCTATGAAAAGGTGGTGGGTTGTCATATTTGGGATCCGAGACAGAAAGTTAGCAAAAAAAACTTCATCATCCCAATTGGGTGCATACACATTAGCCAGAATAAGTGGAAGCCCGTATACTTGCCCAACTACGATAATATAGCGGCCAGCAGTATTTGCATCTACAGTAGTTGCTACAAATGGTAGCTTCCGTCTTTGAGCGGAGGTTGGAGTGATGTACTTGTCCGATCCACCGATTAATTTAAATTGGTCACGTGCGTAAATGAGCCAAAAACAGGCTCTCACTAAACCATCTTATAAGCTTGGAACAATAAAATACATAAACAGGTCTAAACATTAACTAGTCAACATCATCCTTATTATGGTTATGAAGCGTTAATTACAAATAACTTTGCACTGAAACTACACTAACTTGTAATAAACCACTATAGCTTTCCCCGATCAGTACTATGTTTACCGTCCATGTGCCCACGATCCAAAGTGTGAACATCCTTCAGGAATTAAGGTCTGGCTTCTGCGGAAGTAATAACACTATGCTTAACATAGTGTATGGCTTTATCCGGATCTGTGAACATCTTGTCCTCGCCCTTATAAGTGATGGAGTCGCGCAGGATACAAAATGCAGAAGTCTTGTCCTCGTAAGAGTTTTCTAACCTCCGTAAATGTTGCACGAGCCTTGGCCAGCTTGGAGTGTAATCGGGAAATATGGCTATTTGTTCCCCATTAAAGCGAAGTGGTCCTCGGGACCGGGCACGGCGCAGTACCTCCATACAGTCCTGATGGTAGTGTAGCTTGGCAACAATGGTGCGCGGTTTCCCTCCTTGGGTCCGGAACTTCTGTACGAATGGTCAATAAGTAGGTCCTTGTTCACCTGCAGAACTTCGGTCAGTAGTTTAGAAACCGACGCGGTGGAGCTTGACCCTGGTTCCTCTAGAACCCCCAGGATTCTAATGTTGCATTGTCGCATTTTCCCTTCCATGTCGTCATACCTCGCTTTCAGTTCGGTCATTTCTGCCTGCAGGCTCGTTATCGTAGTTTGCATTGTGACCATTTCATCCGACCATGTAGACAGTCCGCCTTCCATGTCCTTCACAGTAGCCTTAATCTGGTCCGAGAGTTGTCACAACGCAACTGGTGATTTCAGCCTTGAGCGTTTGTAACTCACCCTTAATGGAGTTCAGTTCTTCGGTCAGTCCACTTCTCAATTCTTCTTTAATTAATGTTAAAATGTCACTCTTGAGGGATATAAGAATTTGAGGTCTTCAACATCCATTTTTTCCTGATTTTGAGGATGAAGTAGCGGCGCGGCCTGAGCTCGGCTCACTAACAGGGCTGAGGGCCGAGGATGTGCTGGGCCTAGTGTTGGATGAGCCACTGAATTTGTATTTTCTCAAGCTCGCAGCCATATCCGACACCAAAAGAAACTACTAAACTTGTCACCAAGTTATGGTTACGTATTGCAGACCAGTTAATGAAATAAACTAGAAATTTAAAAAAGGATTTTAACATAATAAACGTTATTATTCAGCGAGAGCCCGAAAAAACACGCCCTACTCCATGATAGGCTCTATAGCGCACCCAGGTTAATTATTTTTTTACTTCATATTTTATATTATTCATTTTTATATGCATTATATTTAGGTTGTGGAAATAATCATTAGAGGTTCCATTATTTCTTATGGGGAAATTTGCTCTGATATGAAATGATGTCCGGGATTCCCTTATCGAGATTTATAGGAGCAGAGACAACATTTCACTGAGCAGAACTCGTTCGTAAGTAAGGGACAACCTGTATTAGGGCTGGAACAGCGCATTGGTTTATTTAATTACTGTAAATATGTTGACTTCCATGAATTTGCTCCAGTGTGTCACAATTTTACTTTTGTTCCCTGTTTTTCCAGCACATGGTGCAATGTGAGACTTTATGCAAAAAAAGTCTGAAGCAGATCATTTAATGTGTGGTAAACCGAAGCCTAATAAAATAGCATTAGAGTTTAGCACTTGGAATTTATTTTTATTTTTTCTTATCAGGTGAAGAAATCGAAATCACTTTCAGTTACTGGGATGGATCTGGACACCGGAAAACAGTCAAGGTACCCAAAATAAAACCATAACAGCCAATTGTTGTTCTACAAGTCATGTTTTCCATTATAGCTTGACTTTTTTTTTTTTAGCTCAGGAATTTCCTTCTCCTAGTTGAATGCTAATTCTATTGTTTTTTAATATAGACTGATATTTTTGTTTGAGGTGAGTGTATAGTATATAGTGTACAGGCTTCCTACATTAGGTAGACGAGGGGAATGTCTATTATCGCCGCGCTCACTGCCGCGACAAAACGACAGCAGCCAAAATAAATCGCTCGCATTTCAAAGTAATTCGTGAAATGGCCGCCAGGTAGCGCAAAGTGACATTTTTCGTCATCTTGGTTTTAAAATATAATTAAGTCATAAAAAAGTCAAAACAATATATTGTATCGAAGAAATACTACAGTAATGCTAATTTCCAGATCTGTGTATTTTATTCAACAAGCATGAAAAATCTGAACCTGAGTTATTGATATTTGCTGTATGAGTAAAAAAATTTTTTTTAATTGAACATTGAAATAAGTTCACAATGTTTGAAATATTATTGCTATTGTGTTACAAGTTATCATGGAGTGCGCCTGTGATGGGTGTGCGCCCAAATCAATATTGCTCCTCGCTCACTAGCTAGGCCGCCTCTCCTTCTGCTGGTGCGGCAAGGAGCAGGGCCGCGGAATTAGGCACGGCTGGTGAGCTATCGCCGCTAATGTTGGGAGACTGGACTTCTCTACGTAGTCCAATCAGCGCTCAGCCACACACACAAAGTTATGCATCGGGGGAAAAACAGCAAGGAGACTGACTCTGGCCATTTTAATAATTCATTGATAAATTAGTGATTTCTTTGGCTTCAGCTGTACACTGTAAACCTGATTAGGTTGGCAAAACTAAAAATATTTTAGGTAACATCAAATTTTTTAAGTAATGTTTCCAATTTTAAGTAAACAGAACTATGAATTTTTGAGTTTGTTTGGGAATCAAACCCGGGTCTTTCGCACGGCAGGCGAAACACCTACCACAGAGCCACCAGTGCTCTATAGCAGTGGTTCTCAAACTGGGCGTAAAATTATTATTTCTTTTTTGTGTGTGATTATAATACACACTTTTGAGTATTACAAGTAAATGCTATAAATAAATATTTTCTGATTTGTAAAGATATTACTGATTGAGTGTGAGTGTTTAAATTGAGTGTTTAAAAAAATTAATACACGACTCAAAGATATGACATCACTGTGCAGCGACTGGCTCACTCGTTATTGCTACAGCGCACAACTGCACGTGAAAACCGAAACTGCAGAGATGGATAAATTTGTTATTCACAACGAAACGATTGCTGAAACGATTCCTTGAGTAATTCGATTACAAAAAATGATTGAGGCAAAATCTTCTGCCTCTAAGCTTCTTTTAATTCATTTTAAAAGCTTGCGTTATGTTTATGCGCAATTATTTGTTTGGTGTGACACAGCGCGCTTCCGGATGCAAGCCGCCAGTAAACACCGCCGAAGAAGAAACGCTTACGTCACACACAAAGCGGAAGGATACGAAACAGTTAGCTGTGTATTGATGTGAGGGAGCGTTCTGTTGCGGGCCGCAAAATGGAAGGGGGCAATAAAAATATATTATAATTCATTTTAATGTGTGCCTTAGTTTTTTGATAATTAAAGTCATTTGAAATGCCTTTTTTTTTAGTTTTTGCATCTGAGGAAAGGCTTTAAAATAAGAATGTATGGCTGTAATGCACTTAATTCATTTCAGTCAACTTTAAGCTATTCCTTGTATTGTGAATAATGATTAATTATATATAATAATTATAAATAATTAATATTATAATTTTTTAAAATTATAATATTATTTTTGATCAAATGCTGTATGCATTTAAAAAATAAAAGTAGATTTTTCTATAAAGAAAACAAATTAATCTTTGTTTCTCTTCTATATTTTACATTGCTGTTTGATTAAGCAAAAGTACATTTTATCAGATTATGCGATTAATCAATAAAATTTTATTAATAAATAGATTAATAAAATATTCGATAGCTTCAGCCCTATTCGCAAATCCAAAATATTGAGGAAATTGTGGTCAATTTGCCTGAGTCATCGGAACCATGTACATCGAACAAGCGTAAGAGCAAGATCCCGTCAGACCAAAAGTAGGAAACATCGGAAATATCAGGAGAAATTCATAATGTATAGATTTAGTTGCTCTACTGTCGACTGTTGAAGCTTTTTGTGCTGACAAAAACAAGTACACCCTTCCCATTGAAAGGTGAGCCAAACTTATTTTGATGTATAGTATATGTAGTCAAAATACTGTGAACAGCTTATGTTTATTGCTTGTTTTTGATAGTGGGGGTCGCGAGATCTTGTCAATCTTCAATTAGGGGTCGCTGGCTTGAAAGTTGGAGAACCACTACTCTATAGAGTTTACATTGGTGGAACTTTACGGTGACAGTTACTGTTGTGTGTAAATTTCATCTTCTGGGTTCCAGTTTCTAAAATTGACATTGTTACCATTTTTAATCACTGGAATGGAAGAAATTGAGATTTTCCTTATCATAACATGAATTGTATTGTTTTAATCACTCTATACACAATTTTCTTTGGTATTTTTAAATAATAATTTAAATTTTTATATTAAAAAAATTTAAATAAAAAAACTAAAGATAGACCATTTGTATTTTTAATTTGTAAAATAGCATAAAAAATCACGGGTTGTGCATAGTGATTAAAAACAATACAAGGCATGTTATGATGCGGAAACTTTCCATCTCTTACACACTGACTGACTGATGTGCCTAACTTTTGTCAGCATAGCCTCTGTTTCACTGAATAATTTTCATGAATTTGTAAGACCTATTGACACCCCCCCTCCACACACACACACACACACACACACACACACACACACACACACACACACACACACACACACCAAAACACACAGAAAGCAGACCAAACATCATCCCCCTCCCCCAAACAGCGCAGCAATGAGCATTTACTTACATCTGAACTGAGTCGTTTACATAAATCACTGATCAATAGCTCATCATATCAGTTTATTCATACAGATGTACCTGTTTTACATGAAAATTTACAGGCTTGTTACTGAATGATTTACTCTGATAAAGAGTCGTATAAGAACAGTGGTAGCTGGCACACCTAAAATGAATGCAGGATTATTATTTATGATCTAAATAAAAATGCTTTTCTAAACGTTTTTCTAAAACAACAAGGAGACTGACTCGGACCATCTTTAATAATTCATTGATAAATTAGTGATTTCTTTGGTTTCGGCTTTAGTGATGAAGGTGATCATGTCATCTCCAAAGCCGTGGATGCGCCTATAATTCACTTTTCGAATTACGAATTACATAGTCTAAAATTGTTTTCCATTAGTTTACGTAAAAGCAGACATTTCACTTTTTATAAGTATATACTTTTCATGTCTGTGAGGCAAGTATACACAGATTTTCGGTTAATTTTCTGACGCGCTCAAGTTAGCGCACCCTGTTTACTTTCATTATTTTTAAAAAATCATAAGGTTTTTCCGCTGAGAGTGCACTTAAATAAAAGTGGAGTCTTATAAAGGCTTGTTCACACGCTGTCCTCTCGCAGAGATCAAAGGAGATTCCCCTTTTTAAAGTCTCTGGGGCGTGTCACATCGCCCTGCTTGTATGCCACTCTCCTTAGTAAACTCCACCGCGCGCTGCTTTTTAAAGTCCAGTTTCCCCAACAGACTCCGAGATACACTCCCCGCTATGTTTTATAGTGCGTAAAGAAGCTCGGGATCATTGACGCGATAGCTCACCAGTCGTGCCTAGTTAGGCGACCCCGGTCCTTTGCACACCTACAGAAGGTGTGGCCGCCTACCTAGTGAGCTTCGGAGCGTTATTGTGAGGGAGGAGCGATATTGATTTGGGCGCACGCCCATTACAGGCGCACGCCGTGGCACAAGTATACATTTACTTTGCTTAAATTTGAAACGGCTATATGTATTATTATAATTTTAGTACTGTGGTTGTAAATTTGTTTAATGTTTCACTTGTGTTTCATAAGGTTTTGCCAGCGGTGGTACAGCGCAACGGGGGTCATTATTTATTAAAGAAAATTATGATATGTGATTTTTTAATATATATGATTTTATGATGATGAAAAACAGCATTTTATTTGGTGCGTTCACACTGAACGCGGCAAGAGTGTCAAAGTGGCCGGAAGTCATTTATTTTCAATGAGAGCCGGCGGTGAAGGGCGGCACGGTGCGAAACGGCGAGAGCGGCGAAGTTGAAATCACTTCAACTTTATGGTAATGAGATATGACGCGGTTGAGCGGCAACCAATAAAAGCAGAGGTCCTCTGCTTAGAGGATTCCGAGGAACGCAGTCCTGCGAACTTTTGTTCCGGCTACATTAGTTTCCAAGCGAAATGGAGGAAAGATTGATAATTGCGGTATATACAGTATATTTTTAATATTACAAACCCACACATAAGTTTCTATACAGAAAGTGGTGATGTATTATGAATGTTTTGAAACTTATTACCTCACCGTTAATATTTTTTAGCATTTAAGACAAAATAGATACCTGGA
Source organism: Clarias macrocephalus (assembly GCA_011419295.1). Classification (NCBI taxonomy): domain Eukaryota; kingdom Metazoa; phylum Chordata; class Actinopteri; order Siluriformes; family Clariidae; genus Clarias; species Clarias macrocephalus. Next base: position 21,421 of record JAAGKR010007619.1, on the reverse strand, counting down.
AGACTAATACATCAAATAATAATTTTTATTTGCTACTTATTTTTGAGAGGACATCATATAACATTAAATGTACAGTCATGGCAAAAAGTTTTGAGAATGACACAAATATTAGTTTTCACAAAGTTTGCTGCTAAATTGCTTTTAGATCTTTGTTTCAGTTGTTTCTGTGATATACTGAAATATAATTACAAGCACTTCATACATTTCAAAGGCTTTTATCGACAACTACATGACATTTATGCAGAGAGTCAGTATTTGCAGTGTTGGCTCTTCTTTTTCAGGACCTCTGCAATTCGACTGGGCTGCTCTCAATCAGCTTCTGGGCCAAATCCTGACTGATAGCAACCCATTCTTTCATAATCACTTCTTGGAGTTTGTCAGAATTAGTGGGTTTTTGTTTGTTCACCCGCCTCTTGAGGATTGACCACAAGTTCTCAATGGGATTAAGATCTGGGGAGTTTCCAGGCCATGGACCCAAAATTTCAACGTTTTGGTCCCCGAGCCAATTAGTTATCATTTTTGCCTTATGGCACAATGCTCCATCATGCTGGAAAATGCATTGTTCTTCACCCAACTGTTGTTGGATTGTTGGAAGAAGTTGGAGGGTGTTTTGGTACCATTCTTTATTCATGGCTGTGTTTTTGGGCAAAATTGTGAGAGCGCCCCACTCCCTTGGATGAGAAGCAACCCTACACATGAATGGTCTCAGGATGCTTTACTGTTGGCATGACACAGGACAGATGGTAGCGCTCACCTTTTCTTCTCCGGACAAGCTTTTTTCCAGATGCCCCAAACAATCGGAAAGAGGCTTCATTCGAGAATATGACTTTGCCCCAGTCCTCAGCAGTCCATTTGCCATACTTTTTGCAGAAGATCAATCTGTCCCTGATGTTTTTTTTGGAGAGAAGTGGCTTCTTTGCTGCCCTTCTTGACACCAGGCCATCTTCCAAAAGTCTTCGCCTCACTGTGTGTGCAGATGCGCTCACACCTGCCTGCTGCCATTCCTGAGCAGCTCTGCACTGGTGGCACTCCGATCCCGCAGCTGAATCCTCTTTAGGAGACGATCCTGCCGCTTGCTGGACTTTCTTGGACGCCCTGAAGCCTTCTTAACAAGAATTGCACCTTGCCTTGAAGTTCTTGATGATCCGATAAATTGTTGATTTTAGGTGCAATCTTAGTAGCCACAATATCCTTGCCTGTGAAGCCATTTTTATGTAACGCAATGATGGCTGCACACGTTTCTTTGCAGGTCACCATGGTAAACGATGAAAGAACAATGATTTCAAGCATCACCCTCCCTTTAACATGTCAAGTCTGCCATTCTAACCCAATCAGCCTGACATAATGATCCCCAGCCTTGTGCTCGTCAACATTCTCACCTGAGTAAACAACACGATTACTGAAATGATCTCAGCAGGTCCTTTAATGACAGCAATGAAATGCAGTGGAAAGTTTTTTGGGGGGGATTAAATTAATTTTCATGACAAAGAAGGACTATGCAATTCATCTGATCACTCTTCATAACATTCTGGAGTATATGCAATTTGCCATTATAAAAACTTAAGCAGCAACTTTTTCAATTTCCAGTATTTATGTAATTCTCAAAACTTTTGGCCACGACTGTAGATATAAAGGATATTGTCATTATAGAGGGAATAATAGAGGGATGATCAAAGTGATTGTTTGCGGCCCCTTCAAATACAAAAGGCATTTGATCTACGTCAGAGCGTCGAACAGCAGCGACAGGCGTTGGCGGCAGGGCGGCGAGAGCGTCAATTCCGCTCTCGCCGCGTTCGGTGTGAACGCAGGGATTCTCATAATACCGCAAAAAAACAAGCGGGGCTGAATTACAACGACATCTGCTTACACAGTAGCACGTCCTGACAATGTTTTCATTTTATGGTCATTTAGTTTAATTTATTTCGGTATTATCTACTACAAATTTAAATAACACAAAATATAAGATGACCCAAAACCCTACACGTGTAGCCTTTCTAATTACACATGATGAAATCTAAAGGCTCACTGTGTTAACGTTTACTTTGCTTAAATTCGATACTAATCAAATTTTATTCTACATTTGTACTGTAATTTTAGTAGTGTTATTATGAATTCGTTTAAGTACAATGTTACACTTGATTTTATCCGCTTCTACGTGCAGCTTTAAAGGAGCTGCGGTTCATTAATCCTTGAAAGATTGAACTAAGGCCTGAGGTGTCAGTCTAGTTATATAGTGCCACTCAGTGGTAAAAGCCAGCAAACGCATACCGTCGCCATGAGGTACGACGGTGAAAGTAGGTACGACGGTGAAAGTAGAATACCGCTCGTCTACCATCTGTATAGTAGTATGTTGTAGTATGTCTTCTAAATGATTGTCTCTCAATGATTTAGCATCTTTTTTTAGTTTTTAAATCTTTCTTTTTTCCTCCCATAGACAGCTTCTGTTGATCACATTTGTTTATCGTTTTAAATTATTTTAAAAAATTGTTTGTCTGTTGATCTCAAACCAAAATGTCTTTGGTTTACAGGAAAAACAAAATAAGTTGCCTTGCTGTTGCAATACTTTGAATGAATGAACAATAAAAAGTAAATTTTTAACAAGTAAACCATTAGTCAGTAAATGTTGCTGTCTTGTGCTTATGTATTTTAAGAGAATCTACTTCTGTGTTTGTGTGCCTTCATACCTCTGACTCTAGATGAAGAAGGGCAATACTATTCAGCAGTTTCTCCAAAGAGCCTTGGAGGTTCTGAGAAAAGACTTCAGCGAATTGAGGCAAGAACACGGAGTGCTCACCAACTGAAAAAGAAGTCAGGCTGAAAATGTTGCTTGTATTCAGGGATTTGATCAACAACTATAAATACTTGGCCCAGGATTGCATGTTTTATGTCTGTTTTTCTGATTTTAAAATGTCATTTGTTCATTTGGTTACTGCTTACCTTGAAACGGTCATGGGACCTGGATCCTATCCCAGTAGACTTTAGGCGGGTTCCTGGACAGGTTGCCAATCTATTGCAGCGCTCACACACGCACACGTGCGCACACAATTTTTGGAAATGATAATTAGCCTAATCTTCATGTCTTTGAACTGTGGGAGGAAACCAGAGTTCCCAGAGGAACCCCATCAAACACAGGAAGAACACGCAAACTCCATGCACACAAACCCCCAGGTGAAAATCGAACTCTCAACCCTGGAGGTGCAAGGCGACAAAGCTAATCACCACGCCACTATGCTGCCTTTTAAAATGCCATTTTTTAAAAAATATCTGATCCTTCATGCAGGTTTGAGAATGTGTTTGGAAATGACCAAAAGTGGATTCATGCATTTTTGGTTGCATGACTAATTTTTAATTAATAAACAAACTGTAACATCGTCTAAAGGGAGGTAAATTAAGCATTTCGGCAGTTTGTTTTGTCTAATATATTTTCATTTTGGTGCCCATTTCCTCCTCCAATTTACACATAATCTCTTTAATTCAATTAAATTTTAAGTGATATAGCTAACATTGTCTCAGCTTTACAGAAAATAGATAAAAAACATGCCAAAAGTTCGGCATGTTGGACAAAATCATCCCTAGAGAGCAAGCCTGAGGCAACTGTTTGAAGGAAATCTCCCTTAGATGGTAAGAGGAAGAAACCTTGAGAGGGACCAGACTCAAAAGGGCGCCCATCCTCATTTGGGTGACACTGGAGAGATTATAAATTATTCAAAACATTGGGGGTGTGATAACATTGTACATTCTATATTAGCAAAATTATGAGCATTTTTTAAAAAAAAAGAATTGAGTAGGGAAATTTTTGGGACACTATTAAACAATAATTAAAAAATTAACTTGTCCTAGACATCTCAAAACTGCCATTACTGGCAACATCTTTTTAACAAACATTTTCATATTCAGTGTATTTATTTGATACATATACAAGGCTTTATTAGTTATGGACAAATGTTAACACTACATACTAACATTCTGCCTTTTTTTGTTGTTGTTAATAGTTGATTTCTAATTGTTTTTGTGTCTTACAGGTCTGCTGGAGTGGAGCAACTCATGTACATTAAGGAGGACTTGATCATTCCTCATGTAAGCATAGTGAAATACAGTGTACATCTATCTGATTGAGAGTGTGTCACTGACACTTTTTTTTTGCCAGAAATTATTAGTATTATATTATCATTAAGCATTGACTTCCTTTGATCTTATGTGTTTATTGTCAGCTAGCTAACAAACCAAGTGAATACTGCCACCTGCTGTATTGGAAAGTGTAAAGACAAGTGTAATCTGGCGTGGAAAAATTTACTAATAAAAATGCTGTTTTTTGCTAGTGATTGCTGGTCAGCAAGGGAGAGAGAAGGGGGAGCATAAATACACAGACACAGTACAAATCAATCATACCTAGTGCGAAAGCAGCCTGAATTCGTAAAATTAGTCCCTAATACGGTAATGATGTTAAGTAAGGCTTTACTGGTACTTTCAAATCCTTGAATAAAAAATAAATAAAGTAATAAAACGCCCCGTAATTGTTAGTATTTTTTCTTTAACCTCGCGTGTATGGTTTTAAATGTTATGTACAGACATACAAGTCTTTCACCATATCTTTCTATTAATTCTTGTGCACTTCAGTACATGCTGGACAATATTCTGAATTTTATTTATTTAAATTTAAATGCCCGTTAAATATCTATATTTCAGAGATATACATTTTCCAATTTTCTTGGCTGATACAAGTCTTGAGAGGACAGCTGTCTGCATCAGCTGAGGCCTGAGTTTTCTTCATTATAAAGTAGAACCGTCCCTAATCACCACACACATGCCAAGCAGACCACACAGGCTTCTATGAGACGAGATCTACAATCAGAATCGGGGCACGAGGTTACATGACCTAGATTGGAAAGTGATTGTGAGATAATGTAATGTGTGTGTGGATGGTCAATCTGTACTCCTGGCTGCAAATGGCTGTAGCATCAGCTGGGATTCAAACACATAATCTCTGAACCACCCCTGCATGAATTATTGTTACAGAATGAGATATATCGAGACTGATTAGCTGGTCACTGGTCATATCCAGTCAAACTCAAATCTAGTCGGTTCCAGTCAATGTCTAATCGGTGCATCTTTACTATATCATAAATGGAAACGGATTGAGAGCCCTAAAGCATTTTATGAAACACAACTGTAAAAGAACTCTGATACTCAAATTATTTTAAGGTTAGAACTTTAATTAATGCTTGGCTTCTTCAGGATTAAATCCAAGATTTGCTTTCAGATAACAAGAATGGGGGTAATTAGAGATTTTTTTTTTTTTGTCATTGTGTGTTATGTGTAGTTGGATGGACAAAATATGTAATTAATTTTTAACTTAAACACATACGTGTATACAATTTTAATACAGTATTTAGAAACCTGCAATGTTTACATGTTTTTTTTTTTATTTTCTTCCCTAGCACCACAGCTTCTATGACTTCATTGTGACAAAAGCTAGAGGCAAAAGTGGTAAGCACACTCCTATCTTAGGAGTACTTAATCACATTCTTTCCTAGTAAAGCTTTCATAATCACTTCTTGGAGTTTTAGAATGGAGAATTAGTGGGTTTTTGTTTGTCCACCCGCCTCTTGAGCATTGACCACAAGTTCTCAATGGGATTAAGATCTGGGGAGTTTCCAGGCCATGGACCCAAAATTTCAACATTTTGGTCCCCGAGCCACTTAGTTATCATTTTTGCCTTATGGCACAATGCTCCATCGTGCTGCAAAATGCATTGTTCTTCACCAAACTGTTGTTGGATTGTTGGAAGAAGTTGGAGAGTTTTTTGGTACCATTCTTTATTCATGGTTGTGTTTTTGGGCACAATTGTGAGAGCGCCCCACTCCCTTGGATGAGAAGCAACCCCACACATGAATGGTCTCAGGATGCTTTACTGTTGGCATGACAGCCTTTTTCCAGATGTCCCAAACAATCGGAAAGAGGCTTCATCCGAGAATATGACTTTGCTCCAGTCCTCAGCAGTCCATTCGCCATACTTTTTGCAGAAGATCAATCTGTTCCTGATGTAATTCTCAAAACTTTTGGCCACGACTGTAGAGTCATTACACACAGACTGATATTTTTCAAGAACATTTGAATATTGTGAAAAAGTTTGATATTCAAGACTCATGGTGCTTATACTCAAATAAATAAATAAACAAATGTATACAGTGCTCAGCTAAATGAGTACACCCCAATATGTGAAAACACGTTAGAAAATCTTTAATTTCCTCTTAGAATCAGCATTTTCTATGGGACACTATGCTACAAAATACTCCCACAAAAATGCAAGCCATTGATTGCAAACAAGATTTGTTAATTTGCACACAGCAAATTATTTTTCCTAACAAATTCATTCAAGACCATGGCGCAAAAATGTATACACCCCAATGAATGTCTTAGGAAAACTGCTACATTTTAAACAACAAAATCCTAATTAAAAGGAACTCGACTACAGGTTAGTGTAATTATTCATTAACAGTTGTCTAGCAGACAGTTGATTATAAAAGGGCGTCACTTAAAGAATACCCCTTCCCATTTCATGCTGTCAACATGGAAGAGAAATGTCACAAGAAGGACAATAATTTCTTTGCAAAAGAAAAGTGAAGGATACAAGATCAGCAAAGCTTTACTTATCAGTCAGAATACAACAGTAGCAAAAGTGATACAAAAATTTAACAAAGATGGAAATTCAGCCAGCTCACAAAGACGTCCAGGCCCGTCCATGGAAGTTAACACAGAAGCGTTTTCTGATGCGAAGGGTTGTCCAGGGCTTCACTCCGTGCCCTTGGTCGCTATGCACTTTAATATGACAATGATCTAGAACACACATAAAAGGTTACTGTTACATTTCTGAAGAAGAAAAGGGTAATTCACTGGCCAAGTATGTCTCGTGATCTGAACCTAATCGGACACCTGTGGCGAATTCTTAAGAGACAAGTTGAGCATCACTCTCCGTCCAACATCCAGGCTTTAAAAGAGGACTGTTTTGAAGAATGGAAAAAGATAAATGTTGCAATTTGTCACCATTTTGTAATCCGAATTTTTAACTGTTACTAACCATACTTTCATCTAATGCGCAAAACAAATATTCTATTAAACTCAGTTTTGTAAATTTTTTTAATTTTGTGATGTTAAGATCTTACTTTTCAAAGGGGGGTATACTCATTTATGCTGAGCACATATGATGATTGACACTGCACAAAAAATAAACAGAACACTAAAATAACACATCCTAGATCTGAATGAATTAAATATTCTTATTAAATACTTTTTCATGGTCGAATGTGCTGACAACAAAATCACATAAAAAATTATCAATGGAAATCAAATTTATTAACCCATGGAGGTCTGTATTTGGAGTTGCACTCAAAAGTGAAGTGAGAAAAATCCACTACAGGCTGATCCAACATTTATGTAATGTCCAAATGAGGCCCAGTAGAGTGTGTGGCCTCCACGTGTTTGTATGACCTCCCTACAACGCCTGAGCATGCTATTGATGAGGTGGCGGATGGTCTCCTGATGGATCTCCTCCCAGACCTGGACTAAAGCATCCGCCAACTCCTGGACAGTCTGCGGTACAACGTGGCGTTGGTGGATGGAGCGAAACATGATGTCCCAGATGTAGCCACATGAGATCTAGCATTGTCTTGCATTAGGAGGAACCCAAGGCCAACCGCACCGGCATATGGTCTCAGGATCTCATCTTTGTACCTAATGGCAGTCAGGCTACCTCTGGCGAGCACATGAAGGGCTGTGCGGCCCTCCAAAGAAAAAGCTATCCCACACCATTACTGACCCACTGCCAAACCGATCATGCTGGAGGATGTTGCAGGCAGCAGAACGTTCTCCAGGGCATCTCCAGATTCTGTCATGTCTGTCGCATGTGCTCAGTGTGAACCTGCTTTCATTTGTGAAGAGCACAGGGCGCTAGTGGCGAATTTGCCAATCTTGGTGTTCTCTGGCAAATGCCAAACACCCTGCACGGTGTTGGGCTGTAAGCACAACCTACACCTGTGGATGTTGGTCCCTTATACTACCCTCATGGAGTCTGTTTCTGACCGTTTGAGCAGACACATGCATATTTGTGGCCTGCTGTAGGTCATTTTGCAGGGCTCTGGCAGTGCTCCTCCTGTTCCTTCTTGCACAAAGGCAGAGGCAGCTGTCCTGCTGCTGGGTTGTTGCCCTCCTACGGCCTCCTCCACATCTCCTGATGTACTGGCCTGTCTCCTGGTAGCACCTCCATGCTCTGGACACTACGCTGACGGACACAGCAAACCTTCTTGCCACAGCTCGCATTAATGTGCCATCCTGGATGAGCTGCACTACCTGAGCAATTTGTGTGGGTTGTAGACTCCGTCTCATGCTACCGTGCTACCACTAGAGTGAACGCTCCGCCAGCATTCAAAAGTGACCAAAACATCAGCCAGAAAGCATAGGAACTGATAAGTGGTCTGTGGTCACCACCTGCAGAACCACTCCTTTATTGGGGGTGTCTTTCTAATTGCCTATCATTTCCACCTGTTGTCTATTCCATTTGCACAACAGCATGTGAAATTGATTTGACCTGGGAGATGCTGTTGGGTTTGCTATGTACATTTGTGTGTGTGTGTGGCTGTGTGTGTGTGGCTGTGTGTGTATACACAAACACACTTGCTGTCCAAATTCATGCATTTATCTTATCTGCCAATCATATGGCAGCAACACAATTATGTGAGAGACCATAAGATATTTTTTAACGAATGCTGGACTGGAACATGTGCTTTAAGACGCTGGAAAGTTGAGAGAGAACCTACAGTTGGCAGTAATGTAACTTACTGGATTTCACCCAGCGTTAAACAACAAAGAAGAAGTAAACCAGGGGATATTCATCTGTCTTCAGCTGTCCAGTTTCAGGCTGTCTGTTCCCATGATAGCCTTAGCTTCTTCATCCTGGCTAACAGCAGTAGGGCCTGATATGGTCTTTTGCCCTGGTAGTGCTTCCACCTTAAGGTATTATTAGGAACACCATAACAATGCATAACAATGTGGACAGTGAGTGTGTATCATTCATGCCTTAACACTTCTATCTAACGCCAAAAACAAATATGTGTCTCAACCCAGGGCCACTTTTCAGTTTTGATGTTCATGATGATATCCGATTGGTAAATGATGCTACAGTTGAGAAAGATGAGGTAAAGCCACGTTGTGTTCTTAAAAAAAAAAAAAAATTCATTTGGGAATAGCAGTTGACATAAATCTATTTTATATGGAATTATGTCCATAAATTTTAATTTGTGTGTGAATGTTATAAGTCTCATGCAGGTAAAGTTGTCCTAAGGAGCTGGTATGAGAAAAACAAACACATATTTCCTGCCAGCCGCTGGGAACCTTATGATCCTGAAAAGAAATGGGACAAATATACGGTAAATATATGTATTGTGCTTTTTTTTAGGTATTGTAAATGCATTTTGGTCTAAATGCATTTGATTCCCCCTTTTTTATTGTATGTACATATGTACTAAACGTTTCTTTTTTCAACTGGGTGATCGATAAGATTTTTAAGACTTTGGTTGGCTTAATAACTGTATAAATACAGACCCTGTAAACTGTTCAAACTAGTGTATATATATTATAGGCACAGTGTGTAATTAAATGTAATTGTATTCTGACTGTATCTTATTTAAATAATAATAATAATGTTAGTATAACATTTTAAATGAGTAATAATGCATATTATGGTATGTTTAATTAAACGAAACTCAATATAATAAGACATTAATTTTTTTCAATTTTTTTTATAGATCCGGTGAGGTGGCGCTTTGCATCCATGTTATATTCAGATTTTGGGGTTGTATTAGTTTTTTGTTTCTCCCTAGAAGTCGTCATTCAAGCAACATGTAATTTAAATATATATATATTTTTGCTGTTTTTAAAATGTATGTTTAACATTTGCAATATACTTATGAAAAGTCCCTTTATACAGTCAAATTTCTCAAACAGCTTAAACACAGTGGATAAAGCCACGTTTTATGACAACTTAAATAGATCCTATTAATAAAGTGTAGTTAAAAGAAATATCTTTTTTTTGTAATTTAATTTAAAAAGTGAAACTTATTCTAGATACAGTACACATAATGTGAAACATGTCAAGGCTTTTTATTTTGTTTTAATTCGGAAGATTACAGCTTAATGCTCATGAAAATAGTCAGGTAACTCAAAATATTAGAATATTTTCTAAGGTGAATCAAAAAAGTATTTAGAATAAAGAAATGACTAACTTCTGAAAAGTACCCTGGTCAGTGGGTACTATCCTGGTAGTCTTGGTCAGGGCTGCTTTAGTATGAATTGCTGCATCGTTACAGCATGGCATAGAGGCGATCAGCCTGTTGTGATGCATTCATGAGGACTGCTAAGGAATTATTGAAGACCAGTTTTTTTTTTATAGCATATAGTGCTCCAAAATCTCCTGCAAGACTGCTGCGTTGACGTCAGACTTTTTCATGATTTATTTTGTCAAGATGTACTACTGTATATTTGCTATTTTCCAATATTTTGTATTAGTCTAGTGTCATAAATAAATGAAAGTTACTACTTGCATGTTTGTGTGTTTCTTTTTCTTTTTTTTTTTGTGATAATTTTAAAATTTACATTTCCAGTTTAAATCCTCTAGTTACAAAAATATTGTGAATCCTATGTTCTTGGATGCATAATATCAGTGTAATTACTGCTCTTATGTAAGTTTTATTAATGTGCCAGGAAGTATATTGCAAAATGTTTGTTACTTAACAATATTGAAAAAAAAAATTAAAACATGCTTCAATGTATCAGCCAGCAAATAAAGTTGTCTTATTGTTCAGGAATGTCATTTGCCATGTTTGTAGCTTTGTGTTCCATGTCAGCACAAATGTATATTTAAGCATGCTGCAGCACAAATGTCCAACAAGAATTGCTTGTATAACAAGAACTACCTGATCTGCCTTTTGTGGATAAACACTTCTTGCCTGAGGTTACCACTCCTCCAAGCGCTGATGTGTGCTGACGAACCCTATCATCGACATTTTCTTTCTCTTTGTTGTGCTACCACTTTTGTGTCTTTTCTTTGTATCTTTTTCTGTTTTTTCTGTTTTTATTCCGAAACAAGTACTCAGTCCTAGAAGACCAAGGAAATTAAGGGAAACACAATAGAATGTGGCGGGACAGACTGTCTCAGTTCTTGTCGATTATTGTGTTTTTGGTAGGCCAGGGCTTCCAGAACTCTTTCAGACCTCAGAATTGTACTCTGCAGTGTGTGTGGCAGGTAAGATACCGTATTAAATACCATATAAAGTTATTTGGTAGGGTTATTTGTGTGTCTTAATCTGAGAAATTCTTAATACTAAATCTATCAAAATTTGTTACCCAAATCATTTTTTCATGGTTGTGATTCTCACAATGATCTGTAACATGGTAGCTGGCAAGCAGCAAATGCATTTTGTTACAAATGTACGAATAATTGGTGGCCCATTATAGAGCATGAAGCCATGTTAGATTAGTGATTTATATGTATGTTTACATAAATATTGTCTAAATATTCAGGTTTCCTTTTGCTCTGTGAGGCCACAGGTAGCTGTAACTTTAGAAGCTGTAGCAGACTTTGTATTTTAATCAGATTTAATTTGTCATCATAAAATGTATTTTGATTAGGGATCCCCAGGATGTGAGTATTGCAGGATCAATAAAGATGATGTTAAAACTACACTTGGCCTCACATCTGCTGGTCTCTTTGAAGGTAGCTTTTACACACCTGAAACACACTTAATGAAGTCCAACACTATTCTTTTAGGAAAAGCTAAGGAACAGTGAGATGTGTCATATTTAATTAATAATATAGATTAATGTTATACAAGTGTGGAATAATGTGAATATAAGCAAGCATAATAACACATTTCATCTATGAATGTAATATAAACCAGAAGACACTATAGATATAAACTCACTGTAGACATTATATGTAATGCTATATTATCACAATTTGATTTGCTTTTTTATTACACTGTTAATGGACAACATGTGGTTGACTATAGTTCAGCCTGTTTATATTCAACCACATAGACCACACCGAGCTTTCCATTGGCTCACTGCATTATGATCTACATCTTTTTTTTTGTGTGTGGATATGATCCTTTTTAATTGCAACTTACGGTTATATTTTTTCTGCAGTGCTGACACTTTTAATTGGGCCAGGTTGTATACCATGGCTGTGTGATTCTTTTCTAGGTCTGCAGAATCCTGAGCCCTGCCAGCACTATGTACATGCACCACAGAATATCACCGTTGAGTTTGTTGAAAGTCAAAACCTTACATATGAGACTGTTGTTGTGTCTTGGAGGCCTAGCCAATATGGTAAAAAGTCAAAGGCAGGGTCCTTAAATCTAATCTTTATAAATTATTCTATATTTTGTTTACTTATCTTTATGTAATGTTTCTGTTCATGCTATTAAGATTTATCAGGAAAAAAATGTGTAATTAATTATAGTATTTTTTTTTCTGTTTTTTTCCTAATGTGCATTAGGTATTGCTTTTTTGCATGGTTTTCTAGTTTCCCTCCAGACTTTAGGTGGCACTCAGATCTCATGTCAGCTCTTCCTCCTTCAAAACAATATGTCACTTTCAGCTGTGCATGCTCAAAGGGTACAATAACACCTGCTTATCTTGAACCCAGTTTTTTACTTGTAAAATAAACATTTAAATTGTCTATACTGTATGTATAAGTTTTTGATAACGATGCATTTTGCTATTCTTTTTTTGCAGATTTATTACTCGGATCCATTTACAGATCTCTCTCTCGGTACCCAGTATGCAGTTACTGTGATGGCCCTTCCGGTTCCTGAGATATGGGACAAATTTTATCACAGCAAATTGTTCTTTACACGATGTATGTGTTCTTGCAATTAGTTATTTACTGTCTGTTATGACATAATATTTTCAGCATTCAAGTCTATTCATTAACTTTGTTTCACCTCTCTACAGCATGTCCTGAGAAAAATGGTCTGGAGCACTGCAAAACAGGTAATTAAGTACATTATAGGTTATTGTTTCTAAATATTAAGATAAAATTAAAGATGAGATCCAGTTGTATTTCAGTTTTAGATAACTCTACTGTGCACTGAATATAGAGATTATTGAACATTGGGCATTTTTGTTTCCTGTCTGTTTTGAAAGACTGGTATCCCAGATATGTTGAGGTTCACCAGGACAACAAGGATATTCTTGTGACTTTTAACTTGGCACCTCAGAATCTGGGGATCAGTCGCTATTTTTCATCATGCTATGGAGTGGGCTCGCGCAGCATTGAAATTATTCAACCAGTAATTATTTTAATACCTTATTTTATTATTCATTCTTGATCATCACAAAACTACTTGGTAAATTAATGTAAAAACTATTAAATAGTTTTACTCTGTTTAATTGTCTGTATTGTAAGTACGCTCTTTTTACCAATATAATGGCAAATATATATATTTAACTCTTTATCCAGCTATTATGCTTTTATGCAGCGTAATAATCGTTGTTGTGATTCTCCTCTTAGGACCTCAATGTAAACAGCACTCATCATACATTTTGTTTGCTCAATCTCCAAATGGGAATCAACTATACTTGTGAGGTAAGTTATAAGTAACGTAAAGTCACAAACCTGACATGGAATACTTCTCCCTAAAAGAACTCACTCACTCATTGTCTATACTGCTTTATACTGTATTCAGAATTGTGGGTAGCCTGGAGCTTATCCCAGGAAGGTATAAGACACCCATCACAGGGCACATACACAGACACACATTCACTATGGGCCATTTGCCTAATGTACAAGTCTTTGGAATCTGGGAACAAGGTGTATTGTATTAGAATATTTCCTAAGAGATGGCACGTTGTCTTAGTAGTTCGCACTGTCACCTTGCACTTCCAGGGTCTGGGTTCAGTTTCCAGCCAGGTTGTATGCATTCTCTCCCTGTGCTTAATGGATTTCTTCTGGGTACACCAGTTTCCTCCCACAGTCCAAAAACATGCAGATTAGGCTAATTGCCCATACTGTGAGAATGAGTATCCAGGGTCTACCTTTGTTCCCTAAGTCTCCTGGGATAGGCTTTAGTCCCTGCATCCCTGTATACAGGATTAAGTGGTATAGATGATGAGTAAGTGAGTGAATATTTCCTAAGATAAAAAAAAAGATTTACACAAAGCAAAAACATCCAAATTCTAAATGTATGTTCATTTATGTACTCAATACTTGGTTGGGGTTCCTTCAGCATGAATTACTGCATGAATATGGAGCATGGAGGTAATTAGCCTGTGGCACTGCATAGGTGTAACTGAAGGTAGCAGCCTTCAGCTTATCAATATTGTTGGGTCAGGTGAAAAAATGCATGAAATACCCAGCCTAACCAAAAACAAAAAGTCACCTCTTGGATTTAACTAAGAAAAAAGTTCCATTGGTTAATTAACGCTTTGACTAATATGGTTCAGCTGGCAACAAATTAATTATCCTTAACCGTTGCCGCAGGGAGCATAAAGAATAAATAGTGACGCATTCGGGGAAAAAAGTCAAATAGTTTGGTAAATTCAGATTTGCCTTGTTCCTGAGTGAGTGGCGGATTAAGTGATACACCCATAATGCCCAGTGCCTGTGGGGGCAGTAGTATGATTTGGGGTTACTTCAGTTGGTCAGGTAATGTTATATGTTCAGTAATGTTATGTGCCCAAAATTGAGGTCAGTTGATGACCTGAATATACTGAGTATACTGTATACTGCTTTTTCCATCAATGGATTTTTTTCTTCCCTGATGGCATGGGCAGCTTCCAAGATGACAATGGCAGGATTCAGCGGTCTCAAATTGTGAAAGAGAGGCTCAGGAAGCATGAGACATGATTTTTATTTGGTTGGCCACCACAGAGTAGACCTTAACCCTATTGATAGTCTTTGAGATGTGCTGGAGGATTTATACAGCAATGTGTACTCCCATCATCAATACAAGATCTCGCAGGGGAATTTTGCGGCTATGGACTGAAAAAATGGACTATTGTCATCTTGCAAAACTGTAAGCCATGGCTGTAAGCAAAGTGAAAGGTGGTTGAATGAAATAGTGTGTGACTTTTTTTTGGCCAGGCAGTGTATTCCACTGCACATTTAATGAATCTGTAATATATAAAAGTTTCACTTCTTGAATAAAATTATGAAAATCTGTAATTATATGATAGATGTGTGTTGTATGTTTAATGAAAAGATATACATTTTTATTTAGATTGCGGCAGATGTTGTGGATGCTGTTAGAAAAACGTTCTTTGTTCAAGTACAGCACAACGGGAAAGGTAAATATTTCTCTTTACATAAATAATGACCTTTGTAATAAAAACATCTTTCTGGAAAACTGGACAGTTGAAGAATGGAAAAAAAATCACCTGGCTTTTTCCGTCGATTTTTACCTGTGCAGTTTTGTTGAATCTGTTCCCACTGTAGCCTAAGATTCCTGTTCTTGGCTGACAGGAGTGAACCTTGATGTGTGCTCTTGTAGCATGTAAAGTTCTTTGTGTTGTGCCTGAGATGCTTTCTCAAAAGTTCACAGTTTGCAAAAACTAGAGATTTTTGACTAGCAAAGCCTCCCTTCACCTCAACCCAGCCTGTGTCTGAGCTACTCATACCGTCCACCTGGCACCACCACCTATGGCACATTCAAAGTCCATGAGATCACACATCTTTTGTTGTACAATTATCATCCATCATTTGCATTACAATTTTACATTGGACTACTGTATAATCCAGAAAGTAACTGAAATCCATTTTTTTTTCCCCCAGAGCCTTTAGCATTGCACAAGGAGGGTGTCTCTTTCGCACTTCTCTTCTCTGTGGGTATTCTATTAGCAGCCTCCTTAGTAGTCATTTTTGCTATTCACTGCCAGAAAAAAAGGAAGAAAAAGGCATCAAAAACTGAGATCCCTTCAGGTGACCAAATAATGTTTTATTGCATTTTCAAGTATTACATAAGTTAATCATACTTTACTTAAAAGTACTATGTCTAAAATTACTTGTAGTTATTGTGCATGGCAATGCCACTTCAGCTTTCCTTTAACATCCTTTTTTTTCTCAGACATAACTGAGGAATATTATGATGAATATACAGATCATCGATTTGTACCAGTATCCAGTAGAACCAATCCCCCTCGACTCTTGATTTGTTACTCAAGCAGCGATGGGTCTGCCCATGTAAGAGTTGTCCTACAATTGGCAACGTTTGTGCAAAAGCATATGGCTGCTGAGGTAAAACAGTATAATAAGTATCTATTAACTTTTAAACAGATTAAGAAGTAGAAGAATATGTCATCAGTGTTTGTTGTGTATATATGTTTTTTTCCTGTCAGGTACATTTAGATCTATGGGATGCCTTAAGTGTGACAGAAGAAGGAGATATGGGGTGGTATTGCAAGAAGATAAAGGAGAGCGACTTTGTGCTTGTCATCTGCTCTAAGGGTCTCAGCCAGAGAGAACATAACCAGAGAGAAGAAGAAATGGACCAAAGGTCAAACACTTCTTTAGCCATTATAGCCATGATTGGAGAGGAGATATTTCATGCCAAATCTCTGGGACAAGACCTCTCTAAATACATGACTGCCATTTTTGAGTATTCAAAGAAGTCAGACATCCCCACTATGTTGAGTTTGGCTTCTAATTATACTCTTCCAAATGACTTGCCACTCCTTTTCTCCCATCTCCATGGAGTGGCTTTGCAGAAACCAGGAGCTTACCTACTGATAGAAAACATTTCTGAGAATTGCTACTCTAAGCTCCCAGCTGGTGCAGCATTACTACAAGCTATTCAAAATGCAAAGATACTGATCGCTGGTTTGTATCCATCTGGCCAGAGAATCAGAGATCATTTATTTTGACACCAAAATTAAGGCCAGAAAATAGGTCACGTTTGGGTTTTAGCAGACGAGACATAGGTGCAGAGGTTGAGACTTTAAGTTTTTAATTTAAAAAAAGTAAACACAAACTAAACATGAAGCTATGAAAAGAGGACTAAAACAAAAACATGAACCATGGCAAACAAGGGAAAAAACTGTACAAACAGCCTAAATAAACGGTAGAACTAAACAGAACAGAATAGATGCAAGATGAGACCAAGCTCAAGGAATAATTACTTATAACTAATGTCATCAACTAACTCCGCTTAGGTGAGTGTAGTCATCACTTAATATAGTTTCGGGCACAAGGCACCCTCTATATCCCTGACATAACCCCCCATCAAAAGGCGCTAATTCGAAGCACCATCGGAGCTCCAGGACAAGCCCCTTGTTTCTCAACAGCAAGTCTGTGAAGTCCTCAAAGCTGCGCAGAGGTGCAAGTAGTGGCTTGGTCGGAGCAGGGAGTGGCTTGAGTGACAAGGAGTGGCTCTGGTAGCACAGGGCATGGTTCTCTGGGCAGACTGAGCTAACAGGAAGATCAGTGTCTACACTAAGGCTAACAGGAAAATCAGAGTCTACTCTTATCTTTTCATTTGACTGAATGTTGGTTCACTCCTTCGTCAGTTGGACGAGCTGCATCTGGAGCGTTGCACAGTCCTTCAGCAGTGTCTGTATGTGCTCCAAGTCCTTTGCAGCGCAGTATAGGTTCACCTTTTTAATGAGCTCATCTGTTCATTGTTGCAGTGCTAACTGGTGACGCCATTATTCGTTCTCCACGCTCTGTGGACACTCACCCCCCTCTCTCGCGTGTTCCACGATGTCACTGCCCACAAAGTCTGCTTAGCCCGGCATCACTGTCACTGATCAGGGGAAACCCCTCCACTATGCCTTGATATTGGTTTTGCATTCTGTCACGTTTGGCGTTTAGGAGGTGAGGTATTGGTGCAGAGGTTAATACTTAAAGATTTTAACCCTCATGCTGTGTTCCGATTTTCTCTCTAAAAAAGTGCAGCAAATTTTAACCAGTCTCTTGACTTTGTTCACATGGCATTTAAACACACTAAATACATTTGAAATATTTTAATAAAAAAAAGTTTTATGGAACTTTTGTACACTCATTTTGTTCCTGGTCAAAAATGACCGGTCATTGGAAATTAATGGGTAAGACTACACTTAGTGTAGAAAACTGTGATTTCTACACTCCTTTCCTACTCCTATGGACAACATAATTTTTACCACACCTGTGGAAAAACAAAATTGCAACATTTCAATCAAACAAATTTCTTGCAGCTCTGGTATGAAAAGCTTTTTTGATGCCTTACTCACAGTTCAGTCTTTGTCAGCCCGATATACTGCACATGAAGCTCTGGAATTATAGCCAGGTTGACAGTGAGAAGGGTTTAGAGGAGGAAGAATCCAGAGGTTGATATGGAATGATATCCCGGACAGTTTTCAAAAGGAATTGCAATTTACATGCGGTTTTCATATGTAAACACATAAAGTGTGACATAATTCAAATGCAATGGCAAACTTTGCATAACCGTTTGCTTTTTCGCCTTTGCGAACGCACACTGACTGCCAAATTTCATATGAAAAAGCTAAATCCATTTGCCTGTCATAGTTAAATAGCAAAATCAATTACCACGTCTGCTTTTTCTCTTTCTCTGCGTCACACATGTAGCCTGCCAAAACTCGAACGCAATCGCTAATCCATTTGCAATTGCATTTCCAACGCATTACACGGAAACCTGTCAATCAGCGTCAGGGGTGGGTCTATACTGTGGGGCGTGATTGTATGGGTAGTGATGTCACTCGCAGTCGCGAGTGTCGCGAGAAACAAAAAAGAATGATATTAAAATGATGCTTTAATTACATTAAAACAATGTTTGTCTATATTAATGAATTTGAATAAATAGCCTAGTAGCTATGAAATTTAAGGGGTTGAATGTAGGACCTACTGTCTTACTTATGAAGCTAAAACACTAAATTAAACTAGATAACATGATCAATTTTTTAAATATTTATAATTAACTGTAGATAGAAGGTTTTTCTAATAACATGGGAGTAAGTCTCCAAATGAGCAGCAGGTAAAAATAGAACATGGGCAGCCTCTCATGCACATTAACACTGTGTTCCCAACATTGATTGAAGTCTTTGCATCAGAAAGTATTTTTCACATTTTTATGTCTGCCAGTTTTCAACAAAAAGCAGCAGTATTGTCAAAGAATTAACAGATAAATGTTTGACACTATTGGCTCCAACACAGTTTATTCCATTGTCCAGGCTCATAGGTGTGATGTTTAACTTACTAATCAATGTAAGTTTAAAGTTGTATGCTGCTTTCTGGTTACATTTTTCTGATTCTACTCGAACATAGAAAAAGGTTTATACAGTAAACAGTCTGTGTGTTTGATCATGACTCATTTGATCATGAGCCCCCTTAACTGAAAATCCTAGAAACGCCTCTGATTACAAATAAATATATATTTTAGATCTTCTCCTGTTACAGTCTGCTGGAGCTAAATCTGTCAGAAACGCTGCTAACCGCCGCTTTATAGCGATGGAGTCACTAAGGGACCGTCTAAATAGTGCATGACCAAGTCCCAACCGTGTGTTTACAGAAGAATACAATTTTACTGCAGTTCACGTCCATTGCTCAAATTTCCCCCTCTTAATTAGAGACTACGAGTGACGTCACTCCCCATACAATCACGCCCCACAGTATAAACCCACCCCTGACACTGATTGACAGGTTTCTGTGTAACGCAATGGCGAATGGATTGCGTTCGAGTTTTGCCAGGCTACATGCGCGACGCAGAAAAAGTGAAAATTTAAATATGACAGGCTCATAACTTGTAAGACATGGGAAATGGAAATGGATTTTGCTTTTTCATTTGAAATTTGGAAGTCAGTGTGCGTTCGCGAAGGTGAAAAAGCAAACAGTAATGCAAAGTTTGCAATTGCATTTGAAGTATGTCACACTTTATGCGTTCAAATATGGAAAAAGCAATTGCTAATGTAATTTGCAATTCCTTTTGCAAAATGTCCGGGATATCATTCCATATGTTGAGGATAACACAGAGTATAACCCAAGGAAGAAGACCCAGCTGAAGTTATGGTCTCCTTTCGGTCAAAAAAAAAATGGAACCTAACACTAACCTGAAATGCCATATCCTGAGTGGATGACATCAAGTCCTGTTTTCAACTTTTCCTTATGGACTCCATTGTAACCATTGTATGAACATGACACACCTGGAGGGGAGAAATGGTTATTGAAACACGTGGAAAGAGGTAGACCCGGTGAATATTGGAGCCTACATGGGTGTATTGATTTTGTGTTGTGTCTACAGATCCCGGCCTTCCATATCCTTTCATGTGTGATTTGGACAGTGCCCATTTAAGCAGTACATGCCAAACAAACTATCTAAATATGGTATAAAGATATGGGCAGCAGATGATGTGAAGACACCTTATGCCTGGAACATGCACGTGTAATATTGTGAGAGGGTCCTAGAAATGACAGCAAGGCTACTTAAAATTGTAAATACTGTATGTTCATACAGTGTATGGGTCAAGCATTATATTTGTAATATAGTTAAGGTTTCCCTGTGTACATTTGGATTTTTTTCAATAAATAAATAATACTGGTCGTTTTTGACCGGGAACATAAAAGTTACTTTGTGCCACAGTTTTAAAACTTTATATATATAAAGTGACTTTGGTAAACATTTCAATGAAGTACTCTGTGATAAACAGGAAAATAGGTTTAATTTTAGTATTTGTTATCGTCAAAATGATATTTTTATAATGTTTTCTTCTAAAAAACAAGTGGTATGAGCTCAGGGGGGTATTCCAGAAAGCAGGTTATGTGACATACCCGGGTAAGTTTATGAGTAAGTTAGTGGATAACCTCAACTTTCGGTTCCAAAAACAGAGGAAACTTTCTGGGTATGTACAGTACAGACCAAAAGTTTGGACACACCTTCTCATTCAAAGAGGTTGAATTTGTATTATGGCAAGAAAAAAGCAGCTAAGTAAAGAAAAACAAGCGGCCATCATTACTTTAAGAAATGAAGGTCAGTCAATCCGAAAAATTGGGAAAACTTTGAAAGTGTCCTCAAGTGCAGTCACAAAAACCATCAAGCGCTACAAAGAAACTGGCTCACATGCGGACCGCCCCAGGAAAGGAAGACCAAGAGTCACCTCTGCTGTGGAGGATAAGTTCATCCGAGTCACCAGCCTCAGAAATCGCAGGTTAACAGCAGCTGAGATCAGAGAGCAGGTCAATGGCACACAGAGTTCTAGCAGCAGACACATCTCTAGAACAACTGTTAAGAGGAGACTGTGTGAATCAGGCCTTCATGGTAGAATATCTGCTAGGAAACCACTGCTAAGGACAGGCAACAAGCAGAAGAGACTTATTTGGGCTAAAGAACACAATAAAGAACACAATAAAGAAAACTCTGTGAATGAGAAGGTGTGTCCAAAC
>JAAGKR010007618.1:18017-32287 GCA_011419295.1 Clarias macrocephalus | reverse complement strand
CTGCAGCAGCATCTCTCACATCATGCAGTTGTTTCAGTTGAACAGAAATAACATTGTGGTTTCTGAGTTTCTGAGACTGAGTGTTTAATCAGCAGCTCACACTGACTTATTTTGGGTCACTTCAACAGTCTGAATGTCTTTATGTTAGAATCTCAGACTAAAACACAAAAGTTCATTAATTAAAATGTCTAAAAATATCATGTAGAATGTTGAGATCACTATTTATTCAGACTGTACTAGAGACTGTGCTCTGTCTGTGTGAGGCCTGTTATCCACCCTATAGGACACAACAACAGAGAAAGAACTGGTATTAATTAAAGTCTCATACATCTTTGCAGATATGAATCATTTAATAATTAACATTAAAATAAAACATAATTAAATATGTATAAAACATATCCAAAAGTATTTATATAAAGCATTTAGACAAAGTGCTGCTGCAGTCTATGAGTCCGGCAGTTTCAGCTCCTTTGATGTGGTAAAAACCTTAATGTCCTCACACTGCTGTTTGGTTTGAGACGTGTGTTTTATAGTTTCGAGTGTGTGTCAGTGTTAATGGAAACAGCACTGTGGTTTAAAGTGAGAGATACACGGTAAACTAAAGAGTTTGTTGCTTTCATTATCAGAGCTGTAAGAGATGTTAGACTTTTATAGAGACTGGTGATTAACATATCAGGTTAAAGGTTCAGTTACTGTGTTTAAATTTGATGCTGTAAACTTCAAGCTCAGAAACACTACTGAGAAATGTTTTTAATGATTGTATTAAGATGTATTTAAATTCCAGAATTAATACACTTCCTCATCTTGAACTAATGAAGTGATGTCAGGTTCAACGCGGCAGCACCAACATTAATGTCAGTTGTGTCTCCTCTGGCTTTCCTCCACTTTGATGACTGCAATGTCACTGTTTTGGCGTGAGTCTAGCACTCTCCTTGTTGTCGACTTCAGCTCTCTTTATGGCCACAGGCACAGGAGTTAAAGTGACAACTCTCCGGACTGGGAATGGGGGCCGTAACTTTGATGCAGCAGACATTTTCCTCTCTGTGACTGTGTCTCCTCTTGCTTTCCTCCACTTTGATGACTGAGATGTATTTTTCAAAACAAGATAAATGTAAATCGGAAAATATAAGTCATGTAAACAGCTGATCTTATTGTTTCTCTCTTGGTGCAATAAATAGTTTAGTTTTGCACCTGTTTGCCCCATGCAGTGGGTCCTTGTCTCAGATTCCATCCACTGGCTCGTGGTCTATGATAGGGGAAGGGGCACAGATGAGTTTTATTTCAGAGAAGATGCAGAGAAGCTCTAAACAATAAAAAAGAGGCCAAATTCTTGTAACAATCATAAACCAGAAAGTGACATTTGTCAGAAGAGCTTTCTTCTTCTTCTTCTTCTTCTTCTTCTTCTTCTGCGGTTATATTTTCAGCTATTCTAATGCTTTACAGCAGGTAAACCCACCTTTCTCCATGTCAAAAGGGTTATATTTTGATTAAATACTTTACGCATGTGAACATCTCCTAATGGATCAACATCCATGTAAACAGTTAAATTGAAATTTTCGCCGTGTGAATTTGTGACGGGTATGTGTCCAGAGTTTTTTTTGCTTCTTGGTCACTCTGAAGGCTCCCTACAGTAGCTCCATGCCCTTCTGAAGGTGTGTGAAGGGGAGGGGCCACTAAATTTGACATGGCTGGTGAGAAGTAAATAATAGATCTCATCATCCTGCCACATTCTAAAAGTAAGGTGGGGAAAGTTGTACAGAGTAACTTCTGCTCAGAGCCTATTGTTGTGTGGCAAATGCTAAAGGTGAGAGCAGCATGCGGGGTGTAGCTATGCTACGCACTACAAGGACTTCCAGCTTACATGATCCAGCTGTCGATAAGAAAAAGGCCTTATTTTTGCCATTAATTTTCCACTAAACCCCCAGTCAGGGTAAGCCGCCCGTGGCCATGCCAATGAATGGCTGGGCGGGGCCGGCTGGCCGCTGGAGCGAACAGAGAGTAAAGCCACATTAAAAGGCCACAGGAGCCCCTGCGCAGGAGAAAACATTTTGCTGCTCTAAAGCCTCGAGCATGGACCAACCGGCACACGTGAGTGGCATCTGAGTGGGGCGATAACCTGCACACCAGGTGAGCATTAAAGGTGAGCATACAATGAGGTTATTGCCCCAGCTTGAGCACTCTATTCTGTTATCATGCCAGCCTGAGGACGCTGTGCTGTCGTCGCACCAGCAAAAGCACACAACACCACCCTTTCACCTGTCTGAGCTCATTTCATCTGACTTATTCACCTAGTTGAACTCGGTGGATAAAAGTGAGAGGATTGTGTGCCACCATGTCATTTAGAGCTCATTGTATAAAGGCAAGTGGAGCGAATGCCACCATGTCACCTATTTGAGCTAATTTCAGAAAGTTTACAAAATGTGAATGACTTAAGAACAGCCAATTCACCTGTCCGAGCTTACGGCACAAAGGCAGACGGACTGAACACTGCTAATTTTACCTTTTTGAGCTCATAGCACAAAAGCAGATGGACTGAATGCCATTAATTCTCCTACTCGAGCTCACAGTACAAAGATGGACATACTGAACACCACTAATTAACCTCTTTCCAGCACAAAAGCGAATGAATTGAACACTCTGCTGATTCACCTGCTCACGGCACAAAGGTGGATAGATGGTACATGCTGAATGTCATTGTGCGGCATTGAACGAAGTTGAGGAAAGGCCTGCAGGAGCTGCCGCAACACTTTTTACTCCTGCCAACTAGAAGGTAAAGGCTGTTGTCATCGCCACTAAGGCCCCTAGTTCCAGCTGTAGTGTGAAATTTTCACCGCAGCAGCAAGAAGTATCTGAGGTGGTTATGTTACCATGGTATCACACAGAGGAAGTGACGCCTTTGTCCTCTAGTCTCCATCTCACACCAGAGAGTGTGTGTCAGTGTTAATGACAATATCACTGTGGTTTGATACTTTCTTTATCAGGGCTTTAAGGGATGTAAGGTTTAAATAAATCCAGTGATATTAGATCATTTCTGGTTAAAGTTTCAGTTACTGGAGTTTGTTTAAGTTTAATGCTGTGAAGTTGAAACTCAGACACATTTTACTGTTTAGAAACTTTAGTAAAGGGTATAACAAGTTTCAGAATTCACACAGCTCATAATATAAAGACAATAACTGAAAAAAAATAGAATTTATAATTTGGAGTTAGTGCACAGAATGTAGCCTGGAAAAGTTCAACTCAGGATGAAAACCATCATCTCACCCAGAGCTGTTAAATTCACACAATGTCACAGTCAGGTCAGGCTCTGAACTCAGTCAGCCACCGCGCCCTTTATCTCCAGAGTTCTAATCACCTCCACCTGTCTCCAATCAGCTGCAATCCTTAAAAACCACACACCATGCCTCAGTCAGTGTCCAGGCTTGTAGATACAAAAGTGGACTCAATCGCCGGCTTCACGTAAGAAGGGTCTCTTCAACATTCTAAAACTCTAAAATTACCTTTGCTCTTGTTCCCAGGAAATACTCCAGTCATCCTCTCCGGACTCCAGTCGCGGAATCGCTGCGGAGCGAGTGATTAATCCCCTCCGTGTCTCCTCCGCTCGGGTGCCTCGTCACCCCTCCTTCATAGTTTTTTTTTTTTTTACTTTTAAAATGGAATACACCACATAAACGTGGAAACATGGCATTAAAATCTCGCATGGGTTTCCATGTGTGGTAGAAGATGTTGCATTAGTAGATGGAGAGGTTGTTGGTCATAGCAGCATTAAATCTGCAGCTCGTATGAACAGTGCTATTGTGATCTTTATTAACGAAATCAAAAAAGTGAACAAAGTTATTGAAAAAGACATTGTTGTTAACGACAAGCTTATGAGTGTGTGATGTCTCTCAACATCAGCAAAAAAGTGACAATATCAAATATCCCCCCGTTTATAAGTGATGATCTGCTACAGAGAAAACGGATACGGAAAAATTATGTCCCCTTTTAAAAAACTGCCGACAGGATGTAAATCATTCTTACTGAAACATGCTGTCTCTCATAGACGCCGGGTTCTCATGGTGCTCAATAAAAATTTGGAGACTTAACTTGGTCTTTAACATAAAGGTGGAGGATTTTGAATATGCCATTTTTATAACCTCAGGAACTCTAAAGTGTTTCAGCTGTTGCCTAGAGGGACACTTAGTACAAGCTTGTCCTGAGAGACTTTCCACAGCTGAAAAAAACTGAAGACACAGTGACTCAGGCAGAGCAGGACAGTAAGGATACAGCAGAGATGGACCAAAGTGAAGGAAACACGGATAAAATTAAAAAACATGACAAAATATCCACAGTACTCGGGCAAAATAAAAGAAATTAAAAAGAGTAAGGAGAATGCTAGACGGTGATGATGAACTAATGCAAGAAGAAGAGAATGGTTTTAAAACCCAGACACTAAAAAGGAAACAAGAATCTAACATATAAGGCTCCCAGGCCAACAAGAGAGAAGTGGCAAAGAGCCCAAGGGAAAACACATGTTGGAAAAATGTGTACACTTGAACAGATCAAAAATTTTCTGACAGTGACCAAAGATAACAAAGGGGTTAAATTGAAAAAATTTTGATGACAAAGAGGTTTTCCAAATTTCTGCACAAAACATATTTGAGCAGTAGACAGAAAAAAAATTATGGCGGCACGGTGGTGTACTAGTTAGCACCGTCACCTCACGGGTCCAGGTTCGATTCCCATCTCCATGCATGACGTGTGCATGTTCTCCCTGTGCTTGGTGAGTTTCCTCTGGGTACTCCGGTTTCCTCCCACAGTCCAAAGACATGTAGCTTAGGTTAATTGACATTCCCAAATTGGCCATAGTGTATGAAGAAGTGTTTGAGTGTGTGTACATGTGTGTTGGATTGGTCGCCTTGTGCCTGAAGTCTCCTGGGATAGGCTCCAGGCCCCCCGTGACCCTGAATACCCCCTGGTCCTGTAGAGTTTTTATTCATAGGAGGTGATTTTAACTGTACTGAGAATGATAAGCTAGACTGGGTTAGGGTTAACCCTAACCCTCTTAACTCCTACAGCTTATTGTTCCCCCTGCCATATTCCAGTGGATCACCAGCTTCCTGACAGACAGGAAACAGCAGGTGAGGCTGGGAGGAGTTACTTCTAGCACACAAGTAGTCAGCACTGGTGCTTCGCAAGGATGTGTTCTCTCCCCTCTGCTATTCTCCCTGTACACTAACGACTGCACATCCAAAGACCCGGCTGTCAAACTTCTGAAATTTGCAGATGACACTACGCTCATTGGACTCATCCAAGATGATGATGAGTCCATATCTACAGGAGGTGGAATGGCTGGTGCTCTGGTGCAGTCAGAATAATCTGGAGCTGAACACGCTCAAAACTGTGGAGATGACAGTGGACTTTAGGAGACAGTCTTCAACACTATTCCCCCTCACAATATCTGACAATCCTGTGTCAGCCGTGGAGTCTTTCAAGTTTTTGGGAACTACCATTTCCCATGACCTGAAATGGGAAATCAATATTAACTCCATTCTCAAAAAAGCCCAGCAGAGAATATACTTCCTGCGCCAACTAAGGAACAGACATAATGGTTACTGCAACCATTATCTGTTACTAAATACAGGAAAGGTATTACTACTGGAGGCATAAACTGCAAAAACAGAAGCATTAAATGCTAGAAAACACTAAAATAAACCGCTAATGTGTAACTGTAAAACTTAGTGAAGGCTTGTCGCCTTAGGAACAGTTAAGGTTAATACAGCATCGGCAACTTTACACTAACGTTATATAATGCAAACCAACTTAAATAAAGTTTATTTATCAGCGAAATTAATACTTTTTTAACGTGTTGTCTTATCGTGGGGGTCCCAAATATGAAACTAATTAAAATTAGGTACTTCTTATTGACAATGTTACTTCCAGTATTGTTATGGTCATTTTTGCAATTGTACAATATTTTGGGGTTGTGGAACAAATCACTGAAGTTTCTAATATGTCATATGGGAAAATTCGCTCGGAGACAAAAGGGCGACTGGGATTCCCCTCATGATTTAAGGGCACAGAGACAACACTGTTACATTTCATTGTAAGATTAATTTCCTTAGGCACGGAAATGGGTTTTGGCCACAGGATGACAGTGTTGGGAAAAGGGACAGATTCAGTCAAGTCGATTGGTATGTTTTATATTGTATATTTGTACTAAAAGCATACAAGTGTCACTTTGTCCGACTTACAAGCAAATCTGACTCCTGAATGTGCTCCTGGAACGGAAATTGTTCGTAAGTAGGGGACTACCTGTATTATTGTATTGTTCTTCATTTTTGCCATGTTATGTAAAAATTGCTTGTCAATATCACTTACATAGTTTAGGGTAGCATGTAGATAACTCAGCTTATCATGCTAACATGTTGCCTTATGTAGCTTAGCATGAACATGCAGCTCATGGTTTCTAATCTAATGTCTTTTGTAGTTTACAGATAGTTATAAATATCAGCTGTGGTGTAATAATATATAATATATATTTGGCTCAGTTTTTGGTTAGCTCATGACACTATCTGCTATCTATAATGTTATTTAGCACAAACAACTTGGCTCCCAGTGGCTAAAATACTGTCTTATGTGGCTGTGTAGATATAAATGTAAAGAATAATAATATGCAAAAAGTTTAATTGTTGTATGACATTACAAAAGCTTGTGTTCTCTGTAAGCATAACCATTAGTAATTAATAATGATACTAATACACAATATATATTTTTTTTAATTGTGCACCCCCTCCCCCCCATAATACAATCATATTATGGCATATAAAAACTATCAATAGATTTACAAAAGACCATAGACATAACTGCTCTGGGCACCTTTAAAAGTACTGTCCTTGCTTCTTCCATAAAATGCAGAAAACTTCACAAAAATATGTAAACTCGCTTCGCTTTGCTTTGCACTGACGCAAACAAGGTTTGAACGGCTTTTGAATATATACCAACTTAGTCGGCGTATGCATCCATCATTGATGGTTAAAGAGTTTGAGAAAGAGCTAAAAGGTTAAAGCTAATAATATTCTGATGATCTTTAATGTAATCTGTGATATTATTATTTCAGGTTGAAGCCCACGTACATGTTTGTCTGTCTTTCTGTACGGCAGAACTCTCTGTCTAACTTATTAATACAAAGAAATCACATTCTGTAAGGTTGAGTTTCTTACGCTGTTTTATTACTGTTGTATATAATTGGGTTGTGGCCCCTTTAAGAAAAGTGAAAGGAGTTGTGTCATGTGACCTGTATTCAGGAAGCAATCAAACAGGACAGAGAGAGCAGCTGTTCAGCATCACTTACAGCAAAAAACCTGCAATACTTGTGTACTTTGTTCCTTATCTTACAAACATATTGCTGCATTAGCATTTTGCCTTTCATATACAACTAGTGTTAGCAGTCTAACAGTGCAGAAAATAAAGTTTTGTTAAATGTCTGTTGAATGTAATTAAATATGTTATAAGAAAATTTAATTAATTTTTTAAACATATGTGTATCTATATTTTAAAGCGGAAGCTTAGTTGGATTATTCTTTTGTACTTTTCAATATTTTAGTTTCACCTTTCTTGTTGACGTCAATAAACCTGTGGACAAGGAGATTATCGTCTTCAGAGTCTTGATGTTAGTTAAGTGTTTATCTGGCTGTCATTTATATTCAGGACATAAACAGAAGCCTGGACTTACGCCTTGTTTACACTAAGTTGTACTTCTTTGGTGGTCAGACAAATACACTCCCTGTTCGGTAATCAGCCAAAGTGAACATATGAACTAATCCCAGTAAAAATATTCAGTTGATCTTTTCTAATTAATATCTATTGGTGCAGGTGTTTGTTTACATTGAGACAGTAGCGCATTAGTAGATTGTTTTAAAGTAGATTATTAAATCCCACACGTAACTGTTCATAACATCACTTTTACTCAACATTTAGATTTCACTTATGGTGCAGATTAAATTTCAGGCAGAAATCTAAGTACTGCAGAAGATTCAGTAAATTTTGTCCAGTGGTTGATTTTAAGACACGCCCACAGTTTGACGCATGTACAGTACGCTGTTAAAACAAGTGCGTCATAATCTGGCAGAAACTGCTCTTAACTTTTCTTCTACCAAAGATTTTGATTTCTTTTATGGTGAAAGGTTCAGTATTCATTGTGTACATCCAGTTATCTTGGAGTAAGCCATGATGAGTCAGGCTGTCGAGTGTGTTTCATCAGGATTTGGGAGCCCTCTGGTCATTTCTATGTCTTCCGCATCATCTACAAATGGTTAGTGTATTTCCCAGTGAGTGGATTTGGGAGAAATGTGTGGCCAAGTCTAGCAAACTGTTAGAAATTTTTTAGACCAAATTAGATTCTATTCTGTGCAAAAACTTCCAAGGGTTGAGGTAAAAAAAAAAATGTAGAAAAAGGTCTGTGTATGTAGAAAACTGGTGCATTTCAGTGAAGGTTGTTAAAGAAGAACTTTTTAAAGATAACAGCAGCCTGGTGGAAGCTACAGAACAGGCGAGAGCCGACGTGGCAACGAAGAAACGGCACTCGCACACTTCCTGAAGTTTTTCAGATGTATTGACAAAACATTTAATATTTATTTAAATTACTTTATTCACCAGATTTAGCCTTTTTACAAAAAACAATTCCATGTTCTGAACAAACAAACAAAAAGGTTCAAGCAAAGTTGTGAATTTAAGTTGCTTTCCTCTCTAAACTACATTTTGGTTGTATTTTGATTCTATCTTAATTTTTTTTCTACTTTATTTTAACTTGTGCATAAATGTCGCCGGATGTTCTGGAGGATGAAGGTTTATTAGCAAAACTCACAGCTGCATAGTTCAAGACATCTTCATCATCAGCCTGATGAAGAACAAGAAACATTTATAATCCAGAGCGGATTAAAAATAATGATTAAATTGATATTTTGTAAATAATTGCATATTAAAGTTCTCTGTACATTGTGGATTGTAGGTCAGATGTGTATTTATTGAACAGAACAGAATCACAATGAATAGAAGACTGGATTACCTGATTGGTGGGAGTTTGATGGTTGCTTGATGAAGCACCTGAACAATAATACACATAAGTAACGTTTAAATGGAGAAAGGATACATTCGCTCTGTAAATATAATAATAATAATAATAATAATAATAATAATAATAATAATAATAAAACAGACCTTTTCTTTGATGTTTCAATAAAACTGCAACCAGAACCACTATTGCAATAACAGATATTATACTGCAGGCTGTTAAGGCAATGATCCGAGAGCGGTCGCCTGGAAAATGCATAACTTGTATAAATGTTGGACAATTCATGAACAGAAAACAACAGAAAATTATTATAGAAAGTTAAAACAAACTACAGGGTAATGAATTGTGTAATAGAGTACCCCTGTAGAAAAGAAAGCCTTAATTTTTTTGATGATTTATTGACAGCAAAATCTTTAACCATGGCAAATTCTGTTTTAGAAACTGACAGGAAGTTTATTTGATTAAAACTCTTATCTTTACCATCTCTGCTGTTTGAACCCTGGTGTGTAACAGAGTGTTTGTTCTTGTTAAGTGTTCCAGGTGTAGGACAGGGTTTCATCTCTTCACCTTTACAAATAAATTGGAAAAGCAGCAAATAAACAGAAATGATACTAAATATGAATAATGTGAAATATTCAACATTTAATGCACATGTACACATAATTCTGGTTAAAGTGTTGATCTGGAATTAGCAGGTTATCAGAGTAAAACTGTTTACCTTCAAACTGCAGACGTGTTCCAGATGTGAACTTCAGGTTACTTCCGTCCACATATCCACAGAAATATTCTCCTCCATCATCTTCTCTTATTCCGTTAATGTTGAGATCAAACTTTTGGTCCTTTACAGTAACACTGAAGCGACTATCATTAAATCCCTCAGCAAATGTGTAACTCTGCTCGAACTGTCTTGCAAAAACCTGAGGCACTTTTCCAGATCTCTGTCTGTACCAAGCTAAAGTATTTTTGTTTGTGACCCCACTAATGTTGCACTCCATAATAACATCTTCTCCAACTTTTACTGTTTTCACACTAAGATTCTTCATGTCAGAAGTTTTTCCTATGAAGTAAATATAACATGTTACTACTTTAAAAGACTTTAAAGTTTTTAACATTTCAGAATTTTTAACTTGAAAAATGTCAAATGTTTCATGGTGCATCTTATCAGTTTATTTTCTTATAAAAAAAACTGAAAGGAAGTTTATTTGATTAAAACTCTGACCTTCTCCATCTCTGCTGTTTGAACCCTGGTGTGTAACAGAGTCTGTGTTGTTGTTAAGTGTTCCAGGTGTAGGACAGAGTTTCATCTCTTCACCTTTTACAAATAAATTGGAAAAGCAGCAAATAAACAAAAATTATGCTGAATATGAATAATGTGAAATATTCAACATTTAATGCACATGTACACATAATTCTGGTTAAAGTGTTGATCTGGAATTAGCAGGTTATCAGAGTAAAACTGTTTACCTTCAAACTGCAGACGTGTTCCAGATGTGAACTTCAGTGAATTTTCATCAACTTCTCCACAGAAATATTCTCCTCCATCATCTTCTCTCATGTTCTTAATGGTGAGATCAAACTGTTGCCCTTTTACAGTAACATCGAAGCGGCCATCATTAAATCCCTCAACAAATGTGTAGCCCAGAGTGTTACTGTATGATCTCGCCAAAAAACGTGGCAATTTTTCAAAACTCTGTCTGTACCAAGCTAAAGTATTTTTGTTTTTGATCTCACTAATGTCACATTGCATAATTGCATCTCCTCCTAGTTTTACCATTTTCACATGAAGCTGCTTGAATTCGGAAGATTTCACTGAAAAAATAAAAAAATAAAAATTAAAAACAAATAAACAGCATTTGATATTTAATGTTTTATGAAGTCAGTAAATTAGTTAAATATGTAAAACGACTATGTTAGATTAAAGTTGAAAATGTTCCTCACCAGTTGTGCAGAGACAAAGCAGAGAGTAAAGAGCCACAAAGAGTGTGATCATCGTTCCTGTTTAGACAAAGTGATAGTGAGGTAATGAACTTGTGTGTTCAGTAGAAAACCAGGTCCAGACTCACGCCTGATTGGATGTTTTGAAGCTGTGGACTGATTTGATTGGTCCATTAGCTGTAATGAGATGTGAAGCTCACAGTGAATTCTTGTCTATTCTGATGCTGTGATGAGTCACATGACTTTACAGATATGATCTACTGGAGCTCTATCAGTCCTGTGTGCTGGAACCTCTCTGGTAGAAGAAGGTTAATGACATGCGATCTAACGACCCTAAGATCTAACGAATCTAAGAAAAACAATTTTTATTCTCCTGTTGGAGGGACGGAGTATAGTTTCTCTGTGGTCCTTTCAATGATCATTTGTTGAAGGTTGAAACTAGAGTGAGATTATATACAGTATTTTATGGAGACCATCAGACATCTTGGGGGGAAAAATATTTTATATTTATTATATTTTATATATAATTATTTATATATTATATTTGCTCATCTGTATTATTTAAGATGTAGATACTAGAAACATTTACATTAGGGAAGCATATGTTTGTTCTTTGTTTCATTTTAAAATGTTACATGCAAGAGTCAATAATAAAGAAAGAATGAAATTTCATAATGAAAATGTTTAACTATAAAGCGGAGGGGGAACAGTTTCCATAGTGGTTAGCACAGTGTTCTCGCACCTCCAGGGTCTTTCTTTTGAAGTGCTTGATGGTTCACATACAGTACAGTCCCATATACACACACCAGAGACTCTAAATAATGGGCATTATCGTTGAATCAGATTATATATTTAACGTTTCATTTTTACAAAGCCACAAGTTTAATCTGTTAATTAACCTTCTAATGACAGCAATGCACTTTTCCTTTAAGTATCACATTCAGTGATTAACGACAATAACAGGATTTCTCACAGCAAATGCGAAAATGCATATAAAAATTAAAGCACAATCATTAAGCAAATGCACTGCAAATAGAAAACCACATACAAACATCAAAGTGAATACAAAAAGAAAAATTAGGAAAATACAAGAACACTTTACAAAACAAAGCGCATTGGAAGAAAAATGCCTCAAAAGAAATTTGCTGCATCAGAAATGCTCTGGGTTGATAGAGGAACTGAGCTTGTGACTACACACACACACACACACACACACACACACACACACACACGGAATTACAAATAAACACGATATCAATCAGTGTTACCTTGACAAAAACAAAAAAAAAAAACATTTTTTTCTTGAAGTTATTAGAACTTCTGTATTGTATGACAGAAACATTAACTCAGAATTAACTCACATAGTAAATATTAGCAGCAATTAATTTAACCAGTTATAGCTGCTTTTAGATCTGCAGTGTTTGTGTATTTGTAGCTCATTTCCATAATGTTAGTGCTTTGACTTTTGTAGATAGAGTCAGTAGTGTCCACCATACCTTATTGATAAAGAAAACCACATTTTGGTAGTACTGGAGCAACATTACTATAATGAGCTCCCCCTTGTGGTACAAGTCTTAATACAGAAAACATTAAAAAATCATCTCATATGATCTCTTTGTCTATACCACGGGGGTCCTGGAGTCTCCATGGTTAAAATATTCTTTCACCAGAACAGATCCTCATTTGCTTGTATTCCTCTTTGATGACAGGCTGCTTAAGTGCTGGTAACAAGTAAAATAAATGAATTAACATGCTCCCCCAGAAAGTCATCGCCTCTTGCAATAATGCAGATCAAACATACTATACCTGTCCATAAATAAAAAGGAACATTTAAGCATATATGCAAAATGTATTTCATTATAAGCTCCGCCCCCAAACAAGCCTAGAAGCAGTGAGAAGAGGGGACTCAACTGTTCAATCCAAGTGTGAAAACAATTTTAACATGTGTAGAAGTGTTACTGACTGCAGTCGTGCTCTCGCACATCATGCAGTTGTTTCAGTTGAACAGAAATAGCATTGTGGTTTCTGAGTTTCTGAGACTCACACTGACTTATTTTGGGTTACTTCAACAGTCTGAATGTCTTTATATTAGAAACTCAGACTGGGCAGCCTACTGACTGGGAACGGGGACTGTAACATTGATGCAGCAGCCTTTTCCCTTTCTGTGGTTGTGTCTCCTCTTGCTTTCCTCCACTTTGATGACTGAAATGTATTATCCAATACAAGACAAATGCAAATAGGAAAATATAAGTCATGCAAACAACTGATCTGATTGTTTCTCTCTTGGTGCAACAAATAGTTTAGTTTTGCACCTGTTTGCCCCATGCAGTGTTTAAATAAGGTAATGAGTTTCCAAGAGGAAAATATGATTCCATTTCTGATCATTAAGGTTCTTAAGAATCACACACTGTCAGAAGTCCTTGTCTCAGAGTTCCATCTGTAAGGGACCACCACTAGAGGTAACTGTTTGCGTTATTAGACTTTGTCCAAAGCCTCGGTGGAGGCCTGCGAGTCTTTGGAGAGCATCGCATGGAAAGCCCTGCAACTTTGACGACGACCCAGCGCTGCATCTGCTGCTCAGCAGTCGAGAGCTACACAGCACTGCCTCCACCGCCCGGCCTACACCAACGATCCAGTGCTGCCTCAGCCGCCCGGCCAACGCAAAGGATCCAGCACTGCCTCCACCACCCAGCTTCAATGTCGTGAGTCTACCACCGCTCGACCCCGAGAACGAGCCATTGCTGTTTCTGCCGCCAAGCATCAAGGGCAGGCCGGCTACTGCCTCCGGCACCCGGCTTCAGCGGCAATCCAGTCTCGTCCGATGACTGAAATAAAGCTGTTCATCGATGTACGTGAACCCGCAGCTCATACTTTCACAGACATACTCCCCCAGAAAGTCATCGCCTCTTGCAATAATGCAGATCAAACATACTATACCTGTCCATAAATAAAAAGGAACATTTAAGCATATATGCAAAATGTATTTCACTTAAACATTACAGATTAAAACAAGGACAGTAGACGTGCTGAGCTTCAGTTCATTGTGATGCGGACAAACGGTCCAGGAAGGAAACGGGTTTCGTCATTTTACAAAATCTGAATATATTCAGTAAATTTAGTTAATTACACTCAAAGTATCAACTCCAACTATGAAGTCTGATTTAATTGATACCATTAAACATTTATTTGTTTCTATTTATGCTTATGTTTTGCTGGCGAAATACATTTTAGGCAGAGACGTCTGCTCGGTCTTGTTAATTTATTTTAAACCCCTCCATTTTGCCAA
>JAAGKR010007617.1:15781-25927 GCA_011419295.1 Clarias macrocephalus | reverse complement strand
AATGAGGGGAGAAGGTCTGCAAAATCTAAGTGCTCCGTTAAAATGGAACACAGATTCACTGTTAGCATTCGAATCCATCAAAAAAGAGATGCAAAGAGTGCCCACCTTAGGTATACCAGAGTGTACCAAACCATTCTACTTGTAGGTGGCTAGTCGAGCTGATGGATATGCCTCAGCTGTAGTGATGCAGGAAACCTGCAGTGGGAGGGAAAAACAGTCTCTAGCTCACTATAGCACTAGCTGGATAATGTAGTACAAGATTACCCGCCATGTTATTAACAGGGTCTTACAGCAGTACATTATGCATATGGAAAAGCATCTACATTGGCTATGGGTTACCCATCAACCATTTATACACATCATAAAGTTGTAGAATTGATAAAACAGCGGAAATTGTGCGGAAGTGGTCACAGGGGGCCTAACTCAAGCTTGCATTCTAGCATATTCTACACTGCTCACATATCCCGACATTACTATAAAAAGATGTGACACGGCTGAATTAATTCCTCTAGCATATGAAGGTGTGTCTCATGTTTGTCTGGCGAATTTATTGGCATTTACTAGGTTACATCCTGATCTTGACTCTAAACCAATATCTGAAGCAGAAGTTACTTATTTTGTTGATGAGTCTAGTTTAGAGGCCATTTAGGAAGTTACACTGAGTATACAGTAATAATAAAGGATGGAGAAGACTTCAAACCTGTCTTATCTCAGAGTTGTTCGCAACTGGGTTTTGCTCAAATTAGCTGAGCTGAAAGCTCTCACAGCCGTATGTCAAACCGCCCAAGGGCTAGTAGAAAGTATTTTTTACAGATTCAGCCTATTCACATGGTGTTTGTCATCTGTTTGGAGTGGTATGGAAGCAGAGAGGGTTTAAAAAAGAGTGAAGGAACACCTATCCAGCATGCTGAACAGATAAGTAAGTTAATGGTTGCTATGATGCTACCAAAACGATTGGCTGTCATTAAATGTCAAGCTCACAAAAAAGGAAATGATTATGTCACTAAGGGTAACAACATAGCCGGCTTAGAAACAAAGCACGCATTGAGGTGTAAAGTGGCAGTGAAGGGACCAGTAGTCCTTATAGAACCGCAGCCTCAGTTGGAGGATATTATTCGAATTCAACATCAAGCAGGTCCATAGGAGCCCTCAATGTGGCTCCAGAGGGGAGCTCAGAAGGATGCACAAGGTGTGTGGCATTCACATGAAGGTTTAATCATTGCATCCACAGTGCTGTTAAACATTTTGATTCCAGATGCTCATAGATTCGATCATTGTGCCAGAGGAGAGGTTGTGAGGAAAATTAAGAACCAAGGGTATTGGTCTCCATATCTGCATGATATGGTTGATGAGTTCTTAGCTTCATGTGAGATACATGTGCTAAGCATAATGTCAGAAAAGGAACAGCGACACCTATTAGCCATATACCGGTACTAGACGGACCTTTTAAGTACTTAGTGGTGAACTGTGTGGACATGGTGAAGGATGCTCGAGGAAAAAGATACATGGTTGTAATAATTGACAGGTTGAGTAAATGGGTAGAAGCAATGCCCTCTGCAGATGAAGAAGCAGGAACAGTTATCAAGTTCTTACAAGCGAAATGATTCCTAGAATTGGAATTCCAAGGATCAGTTCGGATAATAGATCAGCGTTCATTTAGAAAGCTGTAAAGCAGGTACTACACAAGTAGAGAACAAAGTAAAGATTTGGGTGTGTTGATCATCCGCAGTGGGATATTAGAAAGAATAAACTTAACTGGGTTGATGCTTTACCCCTTGCACTAATAAACTATCGCATGCAAACTAACAGAAATACACACCTAACCTGCATGAATCCATTACGGGTCGACCCATATCTGTCTTGTATTGTATAAGCCCCTCAATTGCAAATGAGGAAACTAACTGCAATATATAAAGTAATCTATGTGCAGGGAAAAAGCACGGAGCCCAAGTGGAGAAAGACACACCATTCCCAGTTGTTCCAGATGTATCTACAAACGGTTAGAAGGAAGTAACAGAAATCCAGGAGGTGATCCTGGCAGCTATTTCAACAGCAGTTCAGGTGGAAGACCGAACCATGTGGTATCACTTGAACCGTTACATGAAAACGTCCAGAAATAAGTACAGAGAAAGGAGAGAAACCGCTGACTGATAGAGCGGAAGGAAGAAAGAATGGCCAATATCCAATAGTAGCAAAGTGAACAAATTAAAACCTTATTGGGAAATAACCAACTATTGGCACAAGTTGGATACCAAATTGCACAGCGATGAACACTTCGCTGCCCCAAATTAAGTATGAGAATCTGCTTGAGAGCAGCATCCCATTTATGATACAGACGCGACCGACTGACTGACTGACCAGTTTCCCCCTGACACAACTGACATGACAAACTTTTGTACATATTGTATGTGACTACGATTCATGTTGTATAATGTATAATGTATTTCTGTTTAATCAAAACTATATTACTTTCACAGATAAAACAGCAGTGGCAACAATTAATCCTAATTTCCTCAACAGGAAAAGTGCACTGGAAGGAACAAGCCGTAAACAAATTATGCCAATGTGTAATGCCACTAAACAAAGCTCTCTTTTATTACAGGTATAGAAATTTAATTGGAGCAGCTGATGGGTGAGTTTACCGTGTCTAAATGAAATTTATGCTGTGTATATCTACATCTAACCAAAGGCTTTCTAAAACTAACAGCATTCCTTAGCAACAACAGACAGGGACAAGTCTTCGGATGCACATCTTCCATAGCAAAGGAGGGAAGACACGGGCCCATAATGAAGTGCTAGTAACCTCTCTTGTGGGCTCCAACTCTCTCTACAATGCGCAAAGTATCTGAGTTGAAGATTCTTACATTACAACAAGGCTGTTTAAAATTATACCCACTTTTACAATTGTAATGTGTTATGCATGTTCCATATTAGATTGTATGATTCGCCCGGTTAGTGTAAACCTAGAAAATCACTGTGTTCATTTCATATTCATATTGTGTTATTGTTATCGTATTATGAAAAGTACAAGGTCATGGAGGTCGAGTCTTTTACTCCTTTCTAGTCAAGTGCGGAAGGAGAGGTTTGACCGATTCTCCACTAGAGTTCAAATACATAGGTTGGTCCTTATTAGAAGTCCAGGTATTTAATTTAATCACCAGTTAGTGTAAGGAAGACTAACACATGAATTTGCACTCTAGATAAAACGATTATTGTGGAACTTATAAGTACCAAGGGGGGGGGGGGGGGGGGATGTAGAAGAAATTTTGAAATTTTTATCTGATTTTATGTGACATAGCCTACTTTTAAGAAATAAAAGATACCCCAGCTTGAAATAATGGGAGGCTTGCGTGAGAAGCCGAGCATATAGGCCTCTTGGAATGTGCCTGTGTAAAAAATCCGATCTATACATTGAGGCACCTAGAACTGGGAAATTGAATGAAACCCAAAGGCGGCCAGCGCGGGAAAACTGGCCGCCTTTGTTTAGGACCAGTATTTAAGCAAGAAGCCGTCGGGAGTCGTGGTGTGTTCTACAGACCTCCCGACTTTATTGATCAACCAATAAAGTTGTAACCTTCTGAAATCAAAGCCTGTGTCTTCAATTAATTTCCACGACAGTGGCTTGTGTGTTTACATCAACACAAAATGGTGCTAGTTATTGCTCATCGCTGCTGGAGTTTGTGAATGTTAGATGCAGACCTTTTTATTTACCACGGAAATTCACCACCGTTTTCATTATTGGAGTGTACATTCCACCTAGCGCTAATGCTAGGGAAGCGCTATGGGAACTGTATGAAAAGATCAGTGAACTGCAGAACACACACACATGGATGGACTGTTTATTTTTGCTGGAGGTTTCAACCATGCAAACCTCAAGTCAGTGCTCCCTAAAATCAATCAGTATGTGGAACGAGAGGGGAAAACACGATGGATCTTGTTTACCCAAACATCCCAGGCGCATATTGAGCAGAGCCTTGCCCCCACCTCGAGTACTCAGACCATATCTCTGTTATGCTAATTTTAGCATACGGACATCATCAGGCATTTGATCATCAGGCCGGTTCTGAAGCAGGTGAAAACATGGCCAGCAGGAGCCATCTCTACTCTTCAGGACTGTTTTGAGAACACTGACTGGAACATGTTTAAGAAAGCTGCAACTTATGGTGACTTTACCGACTTGGAGGAGTACACTTCATCAGTGACCAGCTACATCAACAAGGGCACCGATGACATCACTGTTTCCAAGAACATCGTCTTACGACCCAACCAGAAACTGTGGATTACTGCAAAGGTGCATGCACTTCTGAAGACCCGAGACTCCGCCTTTAGAGCAGGGGACAAGGTGGAAGAACAGCAAGGGCCAAACTTTTAGGGGGCATCAAAGAGGCAAAGGGCGCACATTCCCAGAGAATCCACAACCACTTCAGGAACAGCGGTGACACACGGCACATGTGGCAGGGCATACAGGCCATCACTAACTACAGTGACAATGAAATGCTGTTAGCATCTAACCAGAAGTATTTAGGTGGCCTATTTACCACAAATAAATACAAAATGTTATATAAACAGAAGATGCATTTGTTGATAGAGTTATGGTATGTATAGTGATATAGCAATGTACAGTATAACCATGAAACATTGTGCAGTAAATGTGCTATAGTAAATAGAAGGTGAATTAGGTAATAAAGATGTGGAATATATGGTATATGGTGTGATGCATTAACTGTGCAAACACTGCAGTGGATTAGCATGTCTGGAAGATTACATGCTTAAAAGTAACATGTACACATGTTTGAGTTCTCATTTGTACAATATATACAGAATAAACATGGGTGAAATACACAGTAGTGTGATGATGAGCATAATTATTGATGGTGCAAAGATACATAGTGTTAAAAATGAAGCAGAGCAATATAAACAGAAAGTAACAGTGCAGTCGTGTGTTAGCTAAGAGATCAGGTCCTCAGACATATGGTGAATTGGGGAATTTAAAGCTGGTTACGGTGAGACTGGAGGAGGTAAGGTTATTCAGGTGAACAGACTGTTGTGTGTTCGTAATGAAGTCTAGGGTCCAGTTGCAGAGTTGTGTACTGATGCCAAGATGTTTCAGCTTCATGGTTAATTTGGAAGGACTAACTGTGTTAAAAGCTGAACTAAAAAGCAGAAACAACATCCTGGCATGGGTGTTTGTGTTGTCTAGGCTAGTCAGGGCAGAATGGAAACCCATTGAAATGGCACCCTCAATTAATGAATTAGGGCGGTAGGTGGTAGTAGCTATGTTTTGAACATGGCTTCTGTGTTCCCTTTCTCAAAACGGTCGTAGAGGAGCTGGTTGGAGGTGCCCCGCCGGGTGGTTTCAAGTCAGCAATGGCCTGGATCCCTTGCCACATGCATCGGGGGTCAGCAGAGTTGAAGTGCTCCTCAATACGCTGTGTGTTCATGCTTGGCATTGCAGATTCCCCTCCTCAGATTGGCACTGGTGATGCTGTAAGCCTCTCGGTCTCCAGCCCTGAAGGCTTAGCTTAGCCTGAAGTCCTACGTGTTTTCCTCGTCTGTGTTTACGGTTTCAGTGCCAATCACTTCTGGTTGGGATGAAGGGCTTGGTATGTTGTGACTTTCTTACAAGCTTCAGCGATATCTGGTCATAGGTGAAAATAAAATTTGTGCAGATGTTATTCATGTCCAAAAGTGATTGTCTGTCATAGATCATACTCGCACAGCTAAATCGCGTAAGCATGCAGGAGAATAGTGCGTAAATAAGCACAAATGCTGTAAATATGGAGAGATGCTAAGACTTGCGATGTGTACATCAGCTGGCCCCAATCTTTACACAGATCTTTAACAAATCACTGGAACTATGTGAAGTCCTTTCTTGCTTCAAAAGCTCCACAATCATCCCCATTACACTCTCACTCACTCACTCACTCACTCATCTATACTACTTAATCCTGTATTCAGGGTCACAGGGGGCCTGCAGCCCATCCTAGGAGACTCAGGGCACAAGGCAGGGTTAGTGTTGCCCTAACATCTGTGGTCATGAAGTCGTTTGAAAGACTGGTGTTACTGTAGCTTATCTGAAGGTCATCATGGACCCTTACTGAACCTCCTGCAATTTGCTTATAAAGCAAACAGGTCTGTGAACAATGTATCAACAATGGACTGCATTTCATCCTGCAACATCTGGGCAAGCCAGTGACTAATGCAAGGGTCTTGTTGATAGATTTCACATTAGTTTTTAATACCTTCATTCCAGCACTGCTCCAAAACAAACTAACCCAGCACTCTGTTCCTAGCTCTGTCTGCCATTAGTTCTGGTAGTGGAGCCCCCCCATCCATGAATCCTCTCCCCACTGCTCTTCTCACTCTACACAATCGACTACATGTCTACAGACCCCTCTGTCAAGCTCTTGAAATTTGCAGATGACACTACAATCATTTGCCTCATCCTAGATGGTGACAAGTCTGCATATAGATGCAAGGTCGAGCAGCTCGATGTCTGGTGCAGTCACAACAATCTGGAGCTGAACACGCTCAAAACAGTGGAGATGATCATGGACTTCAGGAGACACCCCCTGCACGTGAACAGGACTTGAAGTGGGACAATCACATTGACTCTATTGTTAAAAAGACCCATCAGAGGTTGTATTTTCTTCACCAGCTGAAAGAAGTTCAAAAAGCCACAGGAGCTGCTCACACAGTTCTACTCAGCCGTCACTGAATCTGTCCTGTGCACTTCAATAACTGTCTGCTTTGACTCAGCTACAAAATCAAACATTAGAAGACTACAAAGGACGGTTCGGACTGTTAAAAGGATTATCAACAATCCCCTGGCCACACTGCAAGAACTGTATATATGCAGAGGGAGGAAAAGGATTGGGAATTTCACTCTGGACCACCTCACACCCAAGCCACCTTTTCTTTGAACGTCTGGTTGATGCTACAGAGCACCAAACACCAGGACAGTCAGGTACAAGAAAAGTTTTTTTGTTTTCCCCAGGCAATTTACCTCATGAACAGTTAAACATTCTTCTCACTGTGCAATGAATATATGTGCAATATTGTGTGCTATATACTGTGCAATATCACTGATTTATTACAATATTTATTTTACTGATATTTTGATTAAACCCCACATTCTACTTCATTTACTGTTACCATTTTTCCCCGTGTTGTTTATTTTGTCATCTCTGGAAACTCTATCACCAAAACAAAATCCTTGTACATGCAAAGGTACTTGGCAATAAAGCACTTTCTGATTCTGATTCTATAGTACATGGTTCTGCAATGGTACATACTTTGGTACAGCCATACATGTACATGTACCTGTAGTATGGTTATATGGAACACATACAAGGATACTGTCAAAAATATGTTATACTTGTTTATGCACCATACTGGTTATATTTATATATTATACTACCATTGTATGTAACATTAACTAAATACCATAGTGTACAGTATGTTGAAATTCTTAATATTAAATACAATACTATGGTATTGTCTGTGCTATACCATACAACTAGTATGTACTAACATATCTATATGATGCAGTATATAGAAACATAAAGTATTAAATACCTGGGACCTTTTATTAGCCACTGAAGTACCCAATAAGTACCATGGTATTCACTAGTGGTACACACCATAATACAACCATGGTACCCATTGAAGTGCCATAGTATCCATACTTAGTATCCTTTGTATCAATCATTGTTTAATTAAGTGTGAAGAACCCTTTTCGTCTGCTTAGTTCACAGCAGGTTCAGCTTCAAGTTCAAGTAGTCTGACTCAAAATACACACAAAATGTGTTTACAGCCTATTTGGTATTGCAAAGAATACTACATATTTATAAAAGCACATTGTTATAGCATTAAAATTAAGTCAATATAGACAATTTAATAGGGGTTTATTTGAAGAGAATAAAATTATATTGGTTTCAGCTTTGATTTGGTTTTATGTTAGCTTACCATGTATCTTTTTATTATAGTGAAGTAAAAACATATTTTGATGGGGTTGTACATTATAATTTAAAACTTATTCCTATGATGGGAGTGACAACAATTGAAGATGAATGGACTAATGTAGAATTACAAGTTTATGGGATGCTAAAATGAGTAGCAAGATCAGTGGAGCAAGAACAAAACCTACTGTAGATCCAGCTGTTAGGGGTACATTAACACTCCTCGATGCCACATTAAAAAATTATCCTAGAAGAACAAGTGGACCTATCCAAAGGACTACTACGAGAAGAGCCCACAATCTCCCCCAACGACCAGTCACGGATAAACACTAGGGATAAAAATACATGAATATATTGGAGTGAATATCCTAGTACAAGCTTACCAAGAGGGCAAGGACACACAAAACCCCAAAGGATTCCACATACAGGAATGGGAAGGGGAAAATCACTCCACTAGAAGAGAATAAGTCATTTAAAAAGGCAGTTGAAGACTTAAATGAAAGAACATTCACTGAATTGACAAAGCTAAGAGAATTACCAGATGTGCACAGAGAAACCCTGAAGGAAAGCCAAAGCCTACTATAAATTTTGAGTGAAATGGCGGACATATATATTAAGGATATATCCCATAAAAATGTAATGCAAGAGAACGCTGTGATGAGGAAACATCAGTGAATTGGAGAGAAAAAGGCTGGGGAAAGACAGTTACATAGTCTGACACCACCGAATCATGACTCAAACGAAACAACCTAGAAGTACATATGGAGGTGGGGTGGAGGGTGAGAAAGCCGTCCAAAATACTATAACACTGAAAGACAGACCTGCCCTAAGAAGAGCGGATCGATACAGCAACCCCCAATAGACACTTGCGTGCCTTCAACCTGAGAGGCGCTGCCAAAGGGAGGAAGAGAGGGGAAGATGAAGATGAAAATGGGTTAGCATTTGCCACCTCATCCCAGTGTCCACTAATAGGAAAATGAACGGTACTACACTATGTGCCATGGTGTTTAATGGATGTAACTGGCCTCATAAGTAGGCTTCCAGATCTGTGCAAAGAGGGGCAAAGACGGATCACTCAATCGGAAGAAAAAACAATGGGCCACCAATTGGCTCTTGGAGGCCATATCGTCAAGGCCATATTAGGCCAAACTGTTGGAAAAGCTAAAACAACCGACGT
Source organism: Clarias macrocephalus (assembly GCA_011419295.1). Taxonomy (NCBI): domain Eukaryota; kingdom Metazoa; phylum Chordata; class Actinopteri; order Siluriformes; family Clariidae; genus Clarias; species Clarias macrocephalus. The sequence goes on along the minus strand of JAAGKR010007617.1, from coordinate 16,789 downwards.
TCTGCAAGAAGCGGGAATGCTGCCTGAGGCCGAAGATTCAAATTCAAATTTTATTCGTCACATACACAGTCATACACAGAATGATATGAAGTGAAATGCTAATACGACTGCTTTTGACGTCCATTATTACAAAAAATAAGAGTATAAAAAAACGAAAACTTTTAAATGTACACATATACAGCAATAAGAATAAGAATAAAAAATAATAGAATAGAATATATAATAAAAATAAAAAAATGTATATAGTAAAGTGAAATATAATAAAAATGTAATGTTGTGCAGTGTAGAACCGTGTACCGTTATTGGCAGATAATGTGCAAGGTTGCAGATCAAGTGATTGAAAAAATGTGCAAATGTGCAAAATTTCCATATGTAAATATATGTGTGTGACCTAGTAAAAGTAAAAGTAAAAGTTTGCAGTCCTGAGGTGTCCAAAATGTGCAAGCGTATGTGTGTTAGGTCCTATGTGGTGGTGTGATTGAGAGCCGTATAGCCTGCGGGAAGAAGCTCCTCCTCAGTCTCTCTGTGTTGACCTTCAGGGAGCAGAAGCTATTTCCTGACCGCAACAGAGAGAACAGTCCATTGGGAATCCACTAGGATGGCGGAGGTCTTTCACTAGCTTCCTGACCTTGGTCCAGCACCGCTTGTTGTAGATTAACTGAAGGTCAGGAAGCTTGGTACAGATAATGCGTTCACCTGATCGAACCACCCTCCGTAGGGCTTGCCTGTCCTGCATGGTGCTGTTCCCAAACCAGGTTGAGATGTTTCCTGTCAGGATGCTCTCTATGGTCCATGTAGCTGGCGCTATAATAGGTACGTACGATACAATGGAAGGAGGTGAATGGGTGAGATTTTCTTTTATTGATTTAATTTAGTTATTGCACAAATATTAAAGTAATGGGTAACTTAGTATTGTAATTAAATGTTTGCTTGTAAAATTAACAATGCTGTAGATAAAATTTATACCTGTACGAGTCATGTGATAGCGCGACCCGGAAGTGTGAGAGA
>JAAGKR010007616.1:8047-29305 GCA_011419295.1 Clarias macrocephalus | reverse complement strand
TATCATAGTCATATTAGCTGGCTTATAAATCAATATTTTGATGTACAGTCGTGGCCAAAAGTTTTGAGAATGACACAAATTTTAGTTTTCACAAAGTTTGCTGCTAAACTGCTTTTAGATCTTTGTTTCAGTTGTTTCTGTGATGTACTGAAATATAATTACAAGCACTTCATACGTTTCAAAGGCTTTTATCAACAATTACATGACATTTATGCAAAGAGTCAGTATTTGCAGTGTTGGGTTTCTTTTTCAGGACCTCAAATTCGACTGGGCTGCTCTCAATCAACTTCTGGGCCAAATCCTGACTGATAGCAACCCATTCTTTCAAAATCACTTCTTGGAGTTTGTCAGAATTAGTGGGTCTTGGTTTGTCCACCCGCCTCTTGAGGATTGACCAAAGTTCGCAATGGGATTAAGTTATGGGGAGTTTCCAGGGCATAAACACAAAATTTCAACGTTTTGGTCCCCGAGCCACTTAGTTATCACTTTTGCCTTATGGCACGGTGCTCCATCGAGCTGGAAAATGCCTTGTTCTTCACCAAACTGTTGTGGGATTGTTGGAAGAAGTTGCTGTTGGAGGGTGTTTTGATACCATTCTTTATGGCTGTGTTTTTGGGCAAAATTGTGAGTGAGCCCACTCCCTTGGATGAGAAGCAACCCCGCACATGAATGGTCTCAGGATGCTTTACTGTTGGCATGACACAGGACTGATGGTAGCGCTCACCTTTTCCTCTCTGGACAAGCCTTTTTCCAGATGCTCCAAACAATTGGAAAGAGGCTTCATCAGAGAATATGACTTTGCTCCAGTCCTCAGCAGTCCATTCGTCATACTTTTTGCAGAAGATCAATCTGTCCCTGATGTTTTTTTGGAGAGAAGTGGCTTCTTTGCTGCCCTTCTTGACACCAGACCATCTTCCAAAAGTCTTGGCCTCACTGTGTGTGCAGATGCGCTCACACCTGCCTGCTGCCATTCCTGAGCAGCTCTGCACTGGTGGCCCTCCGATCCCGCAGCTGGATCCTCTTTAGAAAATGATCCTGGCGCTTGCTGGACTTTCTTGGACGCCCTGAAGCCTTCTTAACAAGAATTAAACCTCTTTCCTTGAAGTTCTTGATGATCCGATAAATTGTTGATTTAAGTGCAATCTTAGTAGCCACAATATTCTTCCCTGTGAAGCCATTTTCATGCAATGAGGCTGCATGCGTTTCTTTGCACGTCACCAGGTTAACAATGAAAGAACAATGATTTCAAGCATCAGCCTCCTTTTAACATGTCAAGTCTGCCATTCTAACCCAATCAGCCTGACATAATGATCTCCAGCCTTGTGCTCGTCAACATTCTCACCTGAGTTAACAAGACGATTACTGAGCAGGTCTCAGCAGGTCCTTTAATGTCAGCAATGAAATGCAGTGGAAAGTTTTTTTTTCGGGATTAAGTTAACTTTCATGGCAAAGAAGGACTATGTAATTCATCTGATCACTCTTCATAACATTCTGGAATATATGCAAATTACTATTATAAAAACTTAAGCAGCAACTTTTCCAATTTCCAATATTTATGTAATTCTCAAAAATTTTGGCCACGACTGTATATTATATAAAGACTGCAATTAAGCTACCTGGGGTGTGTCATTGCTAGCTTTGCCCCCTTGGTGTGTGTGTGTGTGTGTGTGTGTGTGTGTGTGTGTGTGTGTGTGTGTGTGTTTGTTTGTTTAGCCTGATTAGTTGTGTATATAACCTTTTTGCTTTATCTTTCTTATTTTGTGTGCAGAGTGTCAATTGTTTCTCACCAGTGATGTTGAGTATTGCATATTATTGATTTTCCTAATCAGGCTTATTTTGTTACAACGTAATTTTGTTTTGTGTATTTATTTTGTGTCTGTGTGTTTTAGGCCCCTGAGCCATGAGGCTAGATGTTCTAGTACCATAGTGGTGGTTTCAGGAGCACAGAGTGCAACATCAGATTGCCCCAGGTTTGGGGATTGCTTGACTTGACTTGCTTCGAGGGTGTTGTCATTTATATGGATTGGGAATTGAGGGACACGTGGAGACTGGATTGCATAGAATGGAGCCGGTTTTGTTTCAGCTTTCACAGACCTCTGATATAAATTGACTAATTTTAGTTTAATTATCTCTTTTACTGAACCTCACTCCAGACTCAGAGACACAGCGATATGAGTACAAAAAATTCTCTGAAGCACATTGCCATGTCTTAATCACGATACATCTGAGCTAAAATCAGGACATAAAATACTTTTAGTTTATATTTGCATAAAAACAGGAAAATGTTTCCTCTAATCATCGGTGTGTGTGTTGCAACTTTATCCCATATGGTTGTGTTCATCTTTGGTGCAGTTGTTTTTGAACACTGTTGCACTATTAGTAGAGCTGAGTGAGCTCTATAGTCCATGGGTTTGATAATAACACTGCAAAACTCATTACTGTAAAAATGGTAGTGTGAAGTTACTGGTAGACAAAAGAATACTTTATTATGTACCTGCGTCCCATCATAAAATCAACATCTACAGAAACCTGATGCATTTTGGAAACAAGTGCTGTGGACTGATCAACTTAAAATAGAACTCTTTGGCCACAATCAGCAAAGGCATGTTTGGAGAAAAAAAGGAGCAGCATTTCATGAAAAGAACACCTTGCCCACTTTAAGCATGGGGGTGGATCTATCATGCCTTGGGGTTGTGTTGCAGCCAGTGGCACAGGAAACAAGTGGAGGGTGGACGGACGAATAGATTCCACTAAATACCAGCAAATTCTGGAAGCAAACATCACACCATGTATAAAAAAGCTGAAGCTCAAAAGAGGATGGCTTCTACAACAACAAACATACCCCGAAATCCACTATGGAATACCTCATGAGACACAAGCTGAAGGTTTTGGAATGGCCATCACATTACCCTGATTTAAACATCATTGGAAATTTGTGGGTAGATCTTAAAAGAGCTGTTCATGCAAGAAGACCAAAGAATATTACAGAACTAGAAGCCTTTTTGCAGGGAAGAATGTGAGAAAATTCCAAAAAACGTTTGAAAGCTATAATATCTGCCAGAGGAGGTGTTACTGATTATTAAGTACTGATTATGTAGGGTGCCCAAATTTTTGCACAGTGCCACAATAATATTTTTATTTATCTTTGTTCAATTTATGACATAAAAAGTAACAATGTTTGCTGAAAATATTGTGTATTTTTTCCATTTCCAAGAGAGACTGTGTTAACATCTTTTCAATAAAATAAAAAAAATCACCCAAATCTGTTATTTATTAAGGGGTGTCTAATCTTTTGCATAAGACATAAGGTGTAAGATGTAAGGTTACACCTTAAAGTAAGCCCATACCATGACCATAATCCTTGTACTGCAGATATTTACTGCAAATCACAAAAGTGCACCTGTTCTCCCAAAAAGTCAGAAAACAATAGGTCTATCCTTGCTTACAGATATTTCAGGTTAGCTTAAAGTCTAAATGCTTACCTGGTTTAGCCAAGGCAAATCCAAGTGCCAGCAACACAGAGACTGAGTGTGAGAAGCTAAGTGAAGAACAAAAGATGCCCTACTACACAGAGTCGCATAGCCTACACTGGAAACACAGACAGCCATACATCAGGGTTGGCCATCATCAGTATACTTCCACCCTGATTACTACTTGACCCATCCTTTTGTACAGTCAATTCACGGACTGCACTGGTCAGTTCCCCAATAGCTGTACCCTGCTGAGTGATTATTTTTACCACCTCCTGCAAGGCCACAGCTATGTCACTTTGTGCTTCACGGACTGAAGTTGAACGTTCTGACATCTCCCCAGAACATGCACTCCCATGTCTACTCCTGGCCCCATTAGCACCACGTGGTCTGTCCTCCACAACCCACATCATGGCCTCTTCCCGAACATCAAAGAGGGTAGACTGAGGCTTTTCTCTGACCACCCTGCGCAGCTCTCTACGGAGGGATGGTTCTCTTACACCTTCGATGAACTGAACTCTTAGAGTGAGCTGGGGATCAGAGACAGCATTAGGGGACTGTTGGAGGGCAGAATTAAGAAGCTGAGAGAGCGCATGGGAAAAGTCACGGAAGTCTTCTCCCTTTGTCTACGTGCATAAAAATCATGCAACAACTGTGGTGTAGTGCGTTTTTCCCTAAAAGCCCCCTGCAAAATGAAAACAACTCACTTGATCGCCTGGTCTCATCTCCCATACGCAGCTTGATTTCATCTAAGGCTTAGCCTCTTAAATGGGACAGTATAAAGTCAACTTGGTCATCAGTGCTCAAACCCCTGACCCGAATTACACATTCAACCTCATCAATGAACTCATCTACAGATTGACCACCTTTAACATAATCACCACTAAAGGGCACAATTTGATGCTCCCTAGGAATATAAACATACGATCTAGTGTTAACATTACTCATATTAGCAAAGGCTGTCCTTACTTGGTCGTGTCTTCGACCCAGCTCCAGAATTTGAGACTGCAATTGTGCTACTGGATTACCTTCATCAGCATGACCTGCAGCCCCATCACTGTTCACGTCATGGCTGGTCCCAGCCTGAGCAGCCATCACATCGTTGTCCTGCTCCATGTTATTACGTACAGCAAACAGACAAAGAACAGTCACAGTCACTGCAGTCCAACCTGAAGTGCAACTCCTTGCAGTCTCCTCTGTCCCAGTGCTAAAGTGAATACCCTCTTGCTTTGCCACAAGCTCGTCCCTTGCTTTTCTGCAGGCTCTCCAGAACTGTCACACTTTGCGTGGTTGACCTCCTTGGCACTAGTACGGAGCTCCTTTTCACCACTACCGATGTCTTTGTTTCTTTTACTCTACCTATCTGTCTTTCACCCCGATATCAGCAATGGAAACCCCACTCCTGGTACCAAGAATCTCTGTGGCCTGGTGTGTGATTTTAGTGATAACGCCAAACACAGGATAAAGAATTTAGTTGGGATCTTCCAGACTGCACTTTGATTAGAGCAGCGTTAATTATGCAAATTTGGGGAATCAGACAGAGACTTAAATATTGAGTACAGTTAATTAAATTTGTCCCTCAAAACAAAATGATAATCAATTTAAAAATAAATGGCTAACATAAACAACGGTAGCAGCCTTTCATTCTGTAAACAAACACAAACATAAATATAACATTGTCTGCATGAAAAACAGAATAAGGCTGTTTAACCTACTTGAAATATGAATGAAAGTTCCTCATGACATATAACATCCTCCATAGACGTACTCTCTCAACTTAATAAAAACAAAATAACTGATTATAACTTACTGCTCATCACTACTCTTGTGCAACGCACATTAACACTGCATATGAAGAGCTTGCGTTTCTTCTCTGCATATAATAGAGGTTCACATTAACATTGGGAACACTAAAACATTAAGAATCCTCCATCTTCCTGTCCTCTTTAACAAAACGCACATGCATCGCAATTAACAAATCTTTGGAACAATAAAATTAAATAACACTCACTCTGATGCTTCACTCTCACACTGGAAACACACAGACGGCCTATGGAGCGGTTTTCTCCCCTCTTTAATAAACAAAATAACCGTTTCAAATCATGCTGTTTCACAGAGATACACACAAAACCAACTCAGTACTCTGATGAAGTGGATTGGATGTCTAAGCACGTCACGCTTCAAGCGACGGCGTTGATTTGGTTCACCCACACCCACGTGTCCCGATCCAATCACCCGAAATCAATGCTATACACGGCCAAACTAACAAGCAAAACACTGAGGAGCTTTAATTTACCTCTGTCATACATGCACATTTCATGCTAGTTTGCTCTGAACTAAACTTTAATGTAAATTTTGCTCCACTGCACAAACACACGCTGTGGCACGAGATCGCTCAAATCTAGTGTTCAAAATTAAATAAATAAATAGGACATGATGAAATAAATAACTCTATGAATAAATAAGACACAGATATGTAATATGAGAATGGTATTGTGAAATAATGGAACACATTTTGAAAAAAAAAGCTTATTATTGTGAAATATATTGCTCTCTGCTATATAAATTTACTTATTATTATGAAATAATATTTCATGGTCATTATTTTTCCCAATAAAAGAGATTATTGCAGAGGCATTTTATTTAATTCCAGCTGCTTTTATTCCAAAATGTATTTTTTTCAAAGTGAGTATTTATTTCAAAATCCCGTTTTTCCCGATGGCCGATTTATTTCATAACGCGACTTTTCAGCAGAATGAGTCGTTCTGTCAGTCAGAGCCAGTGGGTTGGACCTGCGCGCCTATTGGCCGGTCCTTTAACATCAATTAGTTTCCCTGGATACCTGCTCCACGGACCGCCGCTACAGCTAGCAACAACGTGCTAGGCAGAGGCGGACTGGCCATCTGGAGCTCCGGGCGTTTTCCCGGTGGGCCGCTGGCTAATGCGGGCCGGTCCAGTCAGCACGTACATTTATTGTAAAATGAGGGAAACCATAATATTGCATCTCTCTTTTACGCAGATAGATGAGTGCGTTGATCGTACGGTCGCCGCCGACAAAGAGCGCGTGTTGTAATGGCCACTACTAAGTTGTATTATGCATGTACAGTATGTTGCCCTTTAAGAGTTGCTGCGGAGGTGTGCGCGTGAGGAGGTGTGCGCGTGAGGAGGTGTGCACGTGAGGAGGTGTGCGCGCGCTGCGGGGGAGAGAACAGAGTAGGAGCTGAGGTGTTCTGCTCCCCCTGAAACGCTCTATTGTTTTACCCTTTTCTATACTTTTACTTTATGTTTTGTATTATAATTTTGTGACGCTGAATAAGGCTGATAAAGGTTTTGTGCTGAACGCTATTGTTGGCTCTGAGCTCTTTTTTTCTGGCTATCCGACGCAAATCGTCACAGTGTGTGTGAATGTGAATGTATTGTAATCCTATTCCATGACCTGTTCTGAAACACACCCCCTTTAACTTTTAATTTACAGAGGGAGAGATATGGATCCTTTCTCCATACAGCAAAGAATTAATAATTGCCATGGATGAAAAAAAAGAAGAAAAGGTGGAGCTGAAAATTTACATGACAAGAAGAAAAAGCTTTAAAAGCAGATGCTGTGAAATTCTTCAGATTAGCAGATTTTGCCTTTTGCAGTTGCGCAGGCTCTGACAGCTCTGACATTACGGTCCAGGACAGCGAGTCTGGATCCAGCAGCCTCAGGGTCAGTGATGATGTTGACCAGCACCTCTCCCGTTCTATACCCAAGCCAAGTGAAAAGGATGGCAATCAACTGAACAGGTAAACTTGAAATAAAATCAGAGGCAGCATTAGATCGGGCTAGTAAACTACTTACTCATTTAAATTATTATTGTAGTCAATATTAATTCAAAATAAGGCTGAGAAAATATTATTTTTTAATTAATATTGACTACAATATTTACTAGCATGAGCTGATGCTGCTACAGATTTTATTCCAGATTACCTGTTGAGTTTGATTCCCATTCTTTTCCCTCGGCTCTGGTAGATCAGGGGGGAGGTGTTGGTCATCATCAGCAGGCACTGGTTCATCATCACTGACCCTGCTGCACTTGCAGCTTACACTGATAAGTGGTATATCTTACACTGACTGCATCAAGATGATCCCCCCTGACTAGCTTAAATATTGTCTTTATAGTTTTATATTTTGTTTATCTTAATGTTCTTTCCTTTGTTTTATAAACATGACCAAATATATGTTCAGTGATGCTTCAAATAATATGCCTAAAAAGCATTTATTTCTGTATTGCATTATATTTTTATTCTAGTAAATTGTGTTAAAAATAAATCTCCACATTAATGAATCAGTGTATTATGATGTGGCATGTGGTGAGCTGCTGTGGGCCAGGAAGTCCAGGGCCACTTTTTGGACCCAGTCCGCCCCGATGCTACGTCAAAAGTCACCGAAGATGGCGGACTGGTGTGAACTTCAGTCAGTTCTGCTCATTTTAGCAGATCAGATAGAGAGGGATAATTTACCCCACTATAAACCTGATTAAGTTGGCAATACTCAAAATATTTGAGGTAATCAGTTACATCAAATTTTTTAAGTAATGATGTTTCCAATTTTAAGTAAACAGAACTATCAATTTTTGAGTTTGTTGAACTTGTGCAAATCAAATGAATTTTTGCAGACAATCCAGCCCGGGAATGAAACCTGCGTCTTCTGCGAAACACCTACAACTGAACCACCAGTGCTCTATAGAGTTCACATTGGTGCAAGTTTAAAGTGACAGTTACTGTTACGTAAGTACTTACGATTACATAAAATATAAAATTTGTTCAGCTAACTTGAGAAGTGTCATTTCTACAAACTCATAAATACTTAAAAAGGTCTATTAATTTGACCTAATTGCAATAATTACAGTACTCAATGTGTTTAATTACTTTGAGCATTAGGGTTTACAGTGCAGTAGACACTGTTCTGCCACCTACTGCATAGGACACGTATTGCACCATTAGATCTAAATTGAAACTTCATGCGCTGATACTTCCGTCTGAATAAAGGAGCAACCAATCACACAGTTGGCTCCGCCCTATCGCTCATGATTGACAGAACGACTTATTCTGTCGCATTATGAAATAAATAGGCCATAGGGAAAAACAGGATTTTGAAATAAATACTTACTTTGAAAATTTTTTATTTTAAAATAAAAACAGCTGAAATTAAATAAAATGCCTCTGCAATAATCTCCGTTATTGGGAAAAATAATGACCATGAAATATTATTTCATAATAATAAGTTAATTTATATAGCAGAGAGCAATATTTTTCACAATAATAAGCTTTTTTTCAAAATGTGTTCTATTATTTCACAATATCATTCTCATATTACATATCTGTGTCTTATTTATTCATAGAGTTATTTATTTCATCATGTCCTATTTATTTATTTAATTTTGAACACTCTGGAGTTCCATAACTTTCAGGTAATTACACAACTGCGTTTCTTAAAAGGCCAGGGTTACATTTTCTCAGTAAATGAAAACCCCACTAAAATACACAATCAGACAGGGGCACAAATAACCACTCCTGTGATTAACCGGTCAGCTTTTCAACCTGGTTACATATATTTAATTTTATTATTTTTAAATATTTGATTATATTTCCTATATCTCTGTTTTTTATTCTACTGTTTTATTCCAGTATTTTATTTTCATAGTTTTTATTGCTTGTACATTATAAAATTAAAAATGTCGTCTATATCTAATGTTTATTTACATATTTCTTATATTTCTAATTTGTAATTTCTCTTATTTTTTCATACTGAAACTTTCCTTTTGAATCTTGAGGTGTTTAGCAGTCGTATAAGCATCTCACTTAATATCATACTGTGTATGACTGTGTATGTGACAAATAAAAATTGCATTTGAATGCTTGTTGCAGACTTTTGTATGACATAACAGACTAAAACTGGAGCTGTCTGACTTGTCCTGGTGTCCCTCTTCTAGTTGGAGATCTCGTCACATGGATGCCCCGTGTGGTCTGCCTGGGATGCGTGTGGTGACTGGGGACGGTTCCACTTTTCCACAAAGACGGTCCTGTCCTCGGCTGATGCAGACAGCTGTTCTCTAAGGACTCGTGACTTCAGTCGCTCGATAGTTCAGGACTGGAGTTTCCTACAGTCTACCTGAGCCTCCAATAACCAACTGGATTAAATTTTAACTTAAACACATTTCCTGTTATACTGAACTTGCAATCTCACACAGTATGGTGCAGATCAATCTCTGCTGTCCATTTTACCCAAATGAGGATGGGTTCCCTTTTGAGTCTGGTTCCTCTCAAGGTTTCTTCCTTTCACCATCTCAGGGAGTTTTTTCTTGCCACTGTCATCGTCGTCCTGGCATCAGGGACAGTCTTATCATTTTAATTCATACACGTTCACATCTCATACAATCTTAAATAATTCTTGATGATGTCAATTCTTAAAAGTGCTATACAAATAAAATTGAAAAGAATTGGATTAAAACAAGCATCATGTAGCACTCGAACTGTTACACTGAATGCAGTCATGTAAACATGCTTCGCTTCATATTCAAAGTAAAAAGAACTGTATTTACTCATGAAGTTTACATTCTTTGTCCCCCCTCAGTCATTGGAATTTTAACTTGCAGAACGCCTTGTTTCCACTTTGTTGCAATCTATCTTTACGAGCAGCACTCTTAAGCGAAATACTCACATGATATGAAATCTGATCTGAAGTTAGCTAGAAGGGAAACGTGTGGTAGGAAAAGGTGCACAAGGAACAGGGATGACTGCAGTCTTAAAAAGATTGTCAAACAAAACTGATTCAAGACCTTTGGAGAGCTTCACAGCCCCACAGAGGTCTTCAAGAAATGGGCTACAACTGCTGAATTCCTAGTGTCAAGCCACTCCTGAACCAGAGACAAGTTCAGAAGCGTCATACCTGGGCTAAAACTAAAAAAGAACTGAACTATAAATATTTGGAAATCAGGGTCACAGAGTCTGGAGGAAAATTGGAAAGGCACAGAGTCCAAGCTGCCTGAAGTCCAGTTTAAAGTTTCCACAGTCTGTGATGATTTGGGGAGCCATTTTATCTGCAGGTGTTTTGACGCTGTGTTTTATCAGGTCCAAGAGGAGTTTACGATTGCATCTGCTTACAAGCTTTATGAAGATAATGATTTCCTATCCCTCCAAGATTTAGCACCTGCCCACAGTGCCAGAACCTGTTTTTATGACTATGATAATAGTCAGCCACCTCACCTGACCGGAACCCCATAGACAATCCATTTATTACTGTCAAGCGGAAGAAACAACCGAGCCAACAAATCTGTTATAGTAAATATTATCCTACAACCATGATTGTTTTAAAAAGTCATAAAAAAATTCACATTGTATTTGTAAAATTAAACAATTAATTCATACACACATACAGTATACCTAGTTTTGAATCTATATTGTGCAGAATGTTATATACAATTATAGAAAAACCTTTTTACTTATAGTAATTTTCAACAACAATCTTAAGTGAAATAATCACATAATCTGATGTATTACTACTTTATATGAGCGTAATCTACAAGCTCATCAAACATACAGCACAATGAATAAATAGGCATCTTTGTTATCCCTGCATATTTGTAAAATAAATTCAAGTGAAGTTTGTAGAAGATAGAACCAAAAAATATTTGTTAATATGATAAACTGTAAATCCTAATGTTTATCCTACAATATGTTTTAAAATAGCCGAAGAATTAATAAATCCAATCCAATTAATAAATCACATTTTTCTGCAATTAATTAATCGATACTATATTGAATATAGTATATTCTATATGACAATTGAATGTCAGGGTTAACCCCTAGAGGGCGCCAGGCGACTCCTTGTGTTTTTGACAAACCTGACATTGAAGCATTTTTAAAAACAATATTAAGATGAGATGATCAAACCAGTGCATCCAGTCTGTCTCGGTCAGGGCTGATGTCTTCCAGAACACCGAAATGCAAAAAGTTGAGGTTACTTACACTTCTTAAGGATGAACTAGTCTTGTGCATTTTAATTCACACCTGACACAATTTTGTGTTAGTTGTTGTTACCTCCACATATTTGTTATTGTTCTAACGAAGTTGGTGAGGTCTGTACACTTGTTCTTTGGGCCACGATGAATAAAAACACAGAAGTGAAGGAGGATACTGTGTATTACAATCTGAAGTCAGTTCAGGCTAATCCATTAATACTGTCACTAGTGGGCGCTCTGAGGATGTCAACTTGTTAGCTGATGGAAAAAATAGACAGTACAAAAAGCAGGTAAATTTATGTTGTGTCTTCTGGATTTGTGTTTGAAAAAATATCTTAATGATATTCTTGTGTAAAATACATGATAAGCCCACTGTAATAAGAAAAATGTACTACAGTCTTGTTTTTATTCATATATGGAGGTGCAGTACTGCATACAAATAAATGTATAATGAGCCTATGAAGTATATTAATTAAAATCTTACAGGTTTTACAGTTTATTTAAACAATAAATGTGTATATATTTCAACTCTGTGTAGTTATATAAATAATTTCTGTATTGAAATGTGGAATACAGCTTACCAGCTAAGACCCTGAGTGCTGAGTGTCAAGTGCTAAATTCTCTCCTTCATTTTCCTCACACTGTGGACGTGAGTCCTGTGTTTAGGAAAACATATTATTTTTTATCAACGCTTATGCTCATTTATATCATATGAAGTACATTTTAGAAAAATTGCATATATAGCAAATGATAATCAGTTTTTCTCTCTATTTATTTCATGGTTAATATTACACAGTAATACACTCACTTGCGGTGTTTGCTTACACATACACACCCGTCGCAGCCTGTTCATGTCTTCTTTAAATCTGTAACAATAAGCGCAAACATGATCACATCTTCTGTTTGAACAGTATTCCTAAGGAGTTCAATCTTTCGATACAATCGTTCAACCCTCAACAATACACACTTACCTCTTTCTGTTCTTCCTCCCTGCGTGATAGAAACAGTGTCAGTCCTTTAGAATACAAACTGGTCATGTTTAAACCAGTTTGCACCTTGCACATGTACTAGACAGATCTGGCTATAAATTATATTTTACATAAATATGTGCTCAAAATCAGAGACTTAAATTAAAATTTATTTTATATTTACAGTACATGGTAAATGCTATGTTTTATTTTCATACTTTTATTAATCTTACATGAATAGTCTTTAGCCGTTAGTACTCTATAATCTTTTTTTAAGTAAAACTAAAAAATGAAACTAAAAACTAAATATTGATATGAACTGTTTTTTTTTTAGTATAATTACACATGGTAACAGTGGTACATCTTAGTGATATAAGCAAGCTAGTCAAAAAACTTGGAGAAATTGTTGAGTAAAATGTTGAAGATGGCTGCAAAGATCAGTGGTTATAACCATCTGGGAGACTTTTAAACTTTGGTGGTGCTAGAGATGCAGAAAGCTGTCAGCGTTCTCCCCAGACTGAGGCATCATGCTTGGCTGCACAGTTTAGTGGTCATGAGTTGAACCGTTTGGAAACTATGGATGTTTAAAACTTTTGCTCCTTGTGGAAGGTAGAGAAGCAGAAGAGCGGTAGCATCCTCCCCGAGCCGATGTGTCATGCTTAGCTGCAAAGTTTGGCAGTCCTGCGTCAAACTGTATAGGTCATGTGTAGGTTAAAAGCTTTTGCCCATTAAGGTGCTATAGCTCTGTCAATGCACTAGCTGTAAACCGTAAGCCCAAATAATTCCAAAAGTAATATATTTTAGCTTATGTCCGTAAAAAACAGTCTTATCAGAAGTCACTTTAAATGAGAAATTAGATGAGAAAAAGATTGTAGTAAGACCTGTGTCACTGCTGAGTCGACACAGATCTTACTACAGTCTTTTTCTCATGTGCTGTTCTGAATCGTTGCTTCTTCCAGTTCCTCTCTGCAGATCTTAATAGATTGTTTTATAGCATCTCTGATAACCAGGGAGCAGAACAATAAATATTTCTGGGTTTAAAAGATAGAGGGCATAGGATGTCCATTAATGAAGGAAGTGTCAGTTGCTTACCCTAATGGTAACAAAGACAAGGAGTTAATGTCTGGGAGGGAGGTTAGGGTGCAGGAAAGTCTAGGAAGTTTCCTCACTTGTGTGTGGGAGAGCAGCTGTTGAATGTAGGTGAGAAGGAATTGAGAGGCTGAAGAAGGTAAGAAGACTGGAGCTTGTCAGGGTGGAGGTTAAAACCATGAAGAACTGTGATAGCAGGGGGGGGGGGGGATTTACAAGTACGCTAATTCCTTCAAGAAAGTAGCCTAGCAGACCAGGAGGATGGTATATACCGAAATATAACAATAATAAAAAGGTTGATAAGTTATAGATAGTTATTTCAAATTATGATTCCTAACCTGTACCTTTTGCTGCTTTGATTTTAAACCAATTATTAAAGAACCTGTTATTGATAGGACAATAGAATAAAAAAAGTACACAGACCAACTCTACATGAGATCATATACTGTGTATGTTTGTAGATTGTACTTACAGAAATCAGATATTTGTAATACAAGGCAGCACACGGCAAAGACACACTCAGTTGGTATGAGAATAAGTGGTAGATGCACTGTGTGATGGCCATTTCCTATGTATAATTATATAAAAAAAATTGTATGTTCATACATTAAATAGACTGAGAATTGTTTATTATTCTTATTAATATAATTTAGATTAATTACATTTCAATGTATTATTATTATTATTATTATTATTATTATTATTATTATTATTATTATTAAAACTATGGAGAATAGAGCTCACTCACGTGCTTTGAGAAGTAATTCTACAAATAACGTAACAGCGTTCACAAACACAACCACCACTGCACCAAAAATGAATACAACCACATGGGATAAACCTGTAATATAAGCAATTTATTAAGTATATTTATTAAATATATTTATTAAATATTAAGCAATTTCCCTCTGGGATTAATAAAGCTCTTTGAATTTTGAATCTTGAATACACAACAATAACATTTCCACTTAAACTTTTTTTAGTTTTTTGTTCTGGACATTTACTGTAAAATAAAGGTATTTTTTGGGCTGATTTAAACCCAGATATACCGAGTTCAATAGAAAATAATTTTGGACTTACGTGACTGTGTCCCAGAGTTTTTGGAGTCCAATTCTGGGTCTGGGTAATAAAAGAAAGACTATTGAATTTGTAACTAATTAACATAAAAAATCCGAAATTGGGTTAACATTTAAAAGTGTAACTCAACAGAAAACTTTTCAATTCTGAAAACAGACCACATGCAATATCTTAACTATAGATGTAAATGTATATACTACACTAGATTTTAGGGCCCTATTGTACAGAAGATCTAAGTTTCCTTATGTCTAATCACTTTAACTAAAGCGTGTTGATCCTACAGATTTTATCTAATTTTAAAAGAAAATAATTGGACTTACTTGACTGTGTCCTAGTGTTATTGTCATCAAATTCTGGATGTTTGGTAATAAAAACACAAATTGTGAATTTATGTCAGATGTAATAAGTCTGTGATCGTGAAAAAAAATCTGTGCAATCCAGTAGAAATGTTTATATTGTTTTATATGTACATATGTGTATATATTATTGCATCCAAAAAATGCACTAATATGTGTAGTATGAATGCACTGTGGTCATCCCTGACCCTTGCTCTCTGAACTATTGGTCCCCTCTCATCATGTGGGATAGGAAGCAACTTCCCTCTGGACAACTTTGTTTTGTGTGTTGAAATACTTACAGCTTAATACGAGCTAAGAGTCTGTCCAGGGCTTGGTTGACATGAACCACCTCAGCTAGAAACTGCACCATGTCAACCAGGTGAGACATAACCCTTGATTTGATTGATTGATTGATTGATTGATTGATTGATTGATTGATTGATGATTGGGTTATGCTGAGGCAAATCATGGCAAGGCCTAGGAGGTGCATGGACTGTCTTTCTGGCATAGTGTGGTGTGATTCACGCAGACCAAAATAGGGTTTAGTCAAATAATAAAAGGGCTACGTCATAGCAGAACAGGACTCAGTTATAAATTACTATTTTGTAATTGCAAAGAACTAGAGAAAATATTATATTTTATGCTAGTTAATGAAGAGGACTGCTGAGTAAAATTAATTATATGTAACATCAAGAAATGAATATGAAATTGAAATTAATATAAAAAGGAAATCTGGACATACATTTCTTCACACAAACACCCAGTTTGACAATCACTAACATTATAAGACAACAAAAATGTTATTTGGCAATGTGTTTATAGGTACCTGTAAAAGGCATGTTATGTTGTAAAACATATGGTTAGGTTTGAATTAGGCTTTAAATTAATTTGAAAATATGTATAAATCAAATTGAAATAGAAATGGTTTTGAAAAAATCTAATTAAATTTAACATTTTTAAAACTACAATAAAATGTAATTAATACAAGTAATTAATACCTGATAATTTCTTTAGACTTGCAAAGAGTATCATCACAGTTAAGATGTAGAGGAATGCAGTTGCACAGGTCAGTGTGTCACCAACTAGAAAAACACATCAGGAAGTATAATTTATCACAAAAGTGGAATAACACCATTTTTAAAACTAAACATATGGTCATGTTTCTGTACTGAATGATTCTTATCCCAAGTTGTCCCTGTTGGGCCCTTGCACAAGGCCTTGACCTTCAACTGCTCAGATTTGTAATGAGATAAAAATGTCACTCTGGATAAGGGCATCTGCCTAAAGTGTCCAAATTTTATGTGCCTCATCAGCTATATTCTGGTCACCTAAAACAATTATGACTTGTTTTGTATTTGAAACCATCTGAGAATCATCAAGTGGAAAAACATCTCCACTACTAATAAACAGTAATGAAAAAGAACTGGTACTTGCCTTTAGCATTATTCTGTAAGTCATAATGGAGGTAGATCAACCCTGATGCACTTATAACCTCCAGGATCATCATCACTGATATCCAGAGTAAAACTGCAAAAACACGCAACAATTTTTACACACTCCACATGACATCTTTCATAGGTCTTCATGATGTTATTAAATCAGCTGCATACTTCAAACCGGAATCAAATTTATTGGATTATTGGGTTTGTTCTGAAGTATACTGATTTAAGATGTCATTCAGTTTTAAATGAGCTGCAAATAATCAGGGTTTAACCTCTATTTTTATTTATTTTATGATTGTGTTTAATAAAATTGTAACTGCATATTTTAAAAAAATATTCTAAAATGACTGCTACTCAAAAAAAAAAAGATAAGCAGGTTACTCAATAATCAATTCAGTAATCTGACTTTTTTTGGTTTTGCTTAGTATATTAGGTGACAACAAGATTCTCTGAGGCACGGCAGAGAAAAATGTATATGCTGTGATTATTTACAATTTGGTAGGGAAGAGGGGACGGGAAGACAAACATGCTGATGCTCTTTGTTTTTGTACAGGACTATGAGGTGAAGCGTGAGGTTTGCTTGGCAGTGCTGATGCCTTTCCAGGTGTGTCTTGTTATCACAGGAGGAAGCCAACAACCAGTGAAGGTCCATGACAGACTGAGGACAAACCACAGCCAGCCAGCTCTCCCATCCATCCTGTTATCCAACATATGCTCCCTGGGCAATAAGTATGGCAGATTACTCAGCCTGAATCTAGAGGCTGCTGCTTTGTTCAGCTAGATGAGCTAGATTCGTCGCACACTAACAGAAATGCAGCTCCATGTGTTAAGGCTTGCAGTAGTGGCTCCTGTGTTCACATTAACATTGAGTAGTGCAATAACTCTCCTAGTTTCTGGTTACTTCTCACCACTACTGAATTTTGTGAGTGTTAGATGGAGACTTCATTATTTTCCCTGAGAATTCCTCACTGATCTTATTGTCGTGGTATACATTCCCCCAGAATAGTATCAAGGAGCAGCTCTGTGAACTGTATGGGGCTATAAGTGAAGGTTCTGAATCTTGTTTATGCAAACATTCCAAGCATGAATCATCAGACCACATATCTGTTACGCTAATTCAAGCATAGAAACAGCTTTTTTAAAAAGGTGCCATTGTAAGGCTTCACCCTTAGAGGGCACTGTGTGCACGATAAGTTTTCTTTTTTTTTTTTTTCTTTGAAGACTCAGTTTCCCAGAATGCACCTTGGTCAGGTGACGAGAGTGCTCATCTGAATGGAGGTAGCTCATTAGAACTTTCTATAAATAGCTGTTTGTTCTGGGAAACTGGGTCGAGCATTATTAATGTCAAGTGGGCATGTAATTTGGTTTTGTATTTGGTTTTGTCTTTGGTTTCAGTTATGTGTTGAGGAGGCTCTAGTGTTATATTTAGGTTCAATGTGAATTTGTGTTACGGAGCTGCTTGTACAAGTACTGTTCTGTGTGTTTCCCAATGTCTGTGTAAGACCCTAGTTTGTTACTGTTGCTGTCCCTATGTCTCCTTGTCTCTGTGTCTCCTAGAGTAAGCTTAGCCTCTAGCATGGTTAGCCCCTAGTGGGCTTAGCCCCTAGTAGGATTAGCCATTAGGAGGATTAGCCTTTTGTGTGTATCCTCTCTTTTATGTTTAGATACTAGTCTGTTTAACTACTAACCATTGAACTACATTGAACACTTGAACTTGCTTAGCTCTTAGTATGTCAGGGGGGTCTTCCAGAAAGCTGGGTTAACTTACCATTTGGTAAATCTTAACCTCAGGGTTGATTTACCCCAAACCCGCATACCATGAGTATGTCGGTTCCAAAACCCCTGCGCAGAGTCAGTTTAATCAACCTCTTAACGGTTACCCAGAGTTAATGGGTACGGAGCTACATAAAGACGTTTTCAATGGATCGCCGATTTCACGAGTCAAAATGGAAAATCAAAGTGAAAAAAAAGAGAGCAGCAAACTTCACAGAAGCGGAGATAGAGGTTTAAATGCAGCATATGAAAAATTCAAGCCAGTAATAATGAAAAAAAAAAGCAATACGGCTGCATCGGCTAAAGAAAGAGTTGGCTTGGCAAAAAATAACGGACAGAGTAAATGCGTAAGAGTATTAAAATTTGACATCGGCTTCCCTTTTATTATACACTGTAAATTAGGTCAAATGAATAGACTTTGAGTATTCAGAACCTTCTGATATTTTAAGTAATCGTAAGTATGTAAGTAACAGTAACCGTCACCTTAAAATTCCACCTTCTTAAAATCTCTAGAGCTCCGTGGTAAGTGTTTCACCTACCGTGCGGAAGATCCGGGATTCCCAACAACTGCAACAACAATTTATTTCTAAAAAATTCTAGTTTACTTAAAATTGGAAACATCATTACTTAAAAAAATTGATGTAACTGATTACCTGAAATTTTTTGAGTTTTGCCAACTTAATCGGGTTTACGGTGTGTGTAAAATGTGTTTAAGTGCCAGACATACTGTGTGAACGGCTCTACACACAGTTGCCTTTCCCACATGCTCTGCATCACCCACATTGTACAAAAAATGCCATGACGCAATAAAAACCCGAAGTGCTATGTACACTGTAATAAGTTACATCAATTTTTAAAGTGATGATGTTTCCAATTTTAAGTAAAGAGAACTATTGTTGAACTTGTTGCAAATCAAATAAATAGTTGCTGCTGTCACCACATCAGACAAGCCGGGCCGGGGATCGAACCTGGGCCGTTCACACTTACCACTGAGCCACCAGTGTTCTATAGAGTTTTACTTGGTGGAATTTTAAGGTGACGGTTACTGTTACTTACGTACTCACGATTAATTAAAATATCAAAAAGTCTCCAAGTTTATTTAGATCTTAGTCGGTTTAGTTACCAACCTGTTTAGCCACTAACCCGATTAGCTCTTAGTCTGTCTCATCTCTAGTCTGTCTTGTCCTAGTTCATTTCAGCTCTAAGTTTGTTTTTTTTGCTAAAGAGCCTGAGTGTTCTGTTTTGTTTCCTTTTGTTATTAAAAAAGACAGTTTATTAAACCCTCTGTGCCTATGTCTGCTCTCTTTATGCCCACGGCAGCAACAGCCAGTATTGCACCTAGAATGTGTTCTGTTTTGAACACATTGATTATCTCCAAGATCATTACCATATGCTGCAATACCACAGTAACAGGATCCATGTTTGACTGAAGAGGTGCAAACACTACTAACTACAAGACTCTGCCTTCAGAGCAAGTGACAAAGCACTTGGCAGCACACAAACATTTCCGTGACAGTGGTGACACATGACTCATGTGGCAGGGCATCCATCACCAACTACATGACCACAACAACTGACTGTGACAATGATGCCTCCTTTCAAGATGTCCTTAACAACTTCTATGCTCAGTTTGAGGTGCAGAATGATTTGGTGGGGAAAAAGACCAACCCACCTCCCAAAAAACATGTATTGTGTCTTACCACAGCTGTTGTGACAAAAAACTCAAGACACAGAGTCAACACACGGCTATATACATAACATGGAATTAATCAAGGAGTGCAACAGAGACTCTTGGTGCCGCAGACCAAGAAGTTTCATTGTGAACTTTAGTAAGGTTAATGCAGTGTCTAATTTGACAAACTGATAGATTGATTAGGTTTGGTTGACTTTTATTTGAAACTGGGTTTGACAAAGGGATAAAAGGGATTAAAATGTATTACATTTTAAGTTGGGCCTTTAAACCTTGTTAGTAGCTCCAGCACATAACAGATTCCAACATGTAGATCATTAACTGTACCTGTTATTTCAGCCATTTATTTTTGAGGTGGTCTACAATCTTGGGGGTGCAAATGGCTTTGGCCGATTTTCTCTCCCATCTAGAAAGAGGGATTGTCTGCAGGCCAGAAAGCTCTCTGGCTGGAGCAGGGATGGTGGGGGTATGTGGCAGAAGGGGCATGATTTAGCAAAAGGTTTGGGAATAGAGTGGGAACCTGAAATAAGTGTTTTATATTGCAGTGAGCCATAGAACAAATAAAGTGCTGAAGTGTGATTTAAACAAAGAGATTTTAGCTCAGACATAAGTGTGTGTGTGTGTGTGTGTGTGTGTGTGTGTGTGTGTGTGTGTGTGTGTGTAGCTAAAGTTGTTCAAATGCTAAAAACTAAAGCAAATAAAAGACATATGAAGATATATCCCCTTAAACTCTTCAGTCTCCCTTCAAAAACCTCCCTAATTTTAACATTTGAGTTTACTGTGCTCCTGACCAACGCACAGTTTGTGGTTCGTTTTTATAAACGAATAAGTTAATGTTTCTTAATATTTTATGTTTTTTAATGTCATGTCTGTGGACTCAATGTAAAAAACTTGGTTAGAAATGCATATTACATAAAATGTAACTAATGTTTGTAATGTTTGACTAGAAAAAATATTTAAAATAACTAAAATAAAGTTTGATATCATGTACTTACACTGACGTTTTCGAATAAAATAACAAGCAAACCAAATCAATGCCAAAAGTGAACATACTGTCAAAGACATTTTTTCTGAAAAAAAAAAAAAAAACAGAGAAAGTTAACTACAGTCGTGGCCAAAAGTTTTGAGAATTACATAAATATTGGAAATTGGAAAAGTTGCTGCTTAAGTTTTAATAATAGCAATTTGCATATACTCCAGAATGTTATGAAGAGTGATCAGATGAATTGCATAGTCCTTCTTTGCCATGAAAATGAACTTAATCCCAAAAAAAACTTTCCACTGCATTTCATTGCTGTCATTAAAGGACCTGCTGAGATCATTTCAGTAATCGTCTTGTTAACTCGAGCACAAGGCTGGAGATCATTATGTCAGGCTGATCAGGTTAGAATGGCAGACTTGACATGTTAAA
>JAAGKR010007615.1:0-35663 GCA_011419295.1 Clarias macrocephalus | reverse complement strand
GAGAGAGAGAGAGAGACAGAGAGAGAGAGAGAGAGAGACAGAGAGACAGAGAGAGAGAGAGAGAGACAGAGAGAGAGAGAGAGAGAGAGAGAGAGAGAGAGAGAGAGAGAGAGAGAGAGAGAGAGAGAGAGAGAGAGAGACAGAGAGAGAGAGAGAGAGAGAGAGAGGTGACTGAAGGAAAGAGGAAACCGAGTAAGTGACTGAAAAAGAAAGAAGAAAGAAAAAGAATGAAAGAGCGAGCTGTTTTTAATCACCTCGCTTTAGGAACGAAAGAAAGAAAAGAGGGAAGGAGAGCAGGAAAGAGAGAGAGAGAGAGAGACAGAGAGAGAGAGAGGGAGAGAGAGGGAGAGAGAGAGACAGAGAGAGAGAGAGACAGAGAGAGAGAGAGAGAGAGACAGAGAGAGAGAGAGAGAGAGAGAGAGAGAGAGAGCCGTTGGAGCCGTGTCTCTCCGCAGGACTCTTGGCATCGCAAAACTTCAACAAAGCGCCTTTTCTTTTCCTCCGCTGAACAAAAGCGGGGGGGAAAATGAGGAGAAAACCCTGCAGATACGTTAATCCCACACCCAACAACAGCAGCGCTCCTTCAGTCTGCCAACACACACACACACACACACGCGCACACACACACACACGCGCACACACACGGGCTTCTTGCTCGCAGCTGCCGACTAGCACCTTCACAATAGGCTTTGTGTTGTGGCGGCATGATGAGATGCTAACACACATGCTCACACACACACACACACACACACACACACACACACACACACACACACACACTGCTTGTCTTCTGGCTGTGTGTAATGTTTAATTCACAAAGACTAAGAGAGAGAGAGAGAGAAGTTAATAAGCGCCGTCAGATGACTAAAGAGCCTCGTCTTTTTTCAATATTGCATCTTAAATAACTTGTAGGGCTGTGTGTGTGTGTGTGTGTGTGTGTGTGTGTGTGTGTGTGTGTGTGTGTGTGTGTGTGTGTGTGTGTGTGTGTGTGAAGCAGTTGGGATTTTACTTATGCAGATATGCCATTTGGATTAAAAAATGAGACCCTCAAGATGTCTGTGTGTGTGTGTGTGTGTGTGTGTGTGTGTGTGTGTGTGTGTGGACAGCTTTGGGAGCACTGAGACTGTCAAAACAACGCCAGCTTTCATATGAGCCATGCCACCGATAGAGAGCACATACACACACACACACACACACACACACAATCTGTGTCTCTGTACCTGTCTCAGGATCGATGCTGAAGTGCTCGGCTCCGGTTCCTGAGAGCTGGTAGCTGATGTGAGCGTTGGACCGGATGTCTGCGTCCGTAGCGGAGACCTGGAGGACGTAACGCCCGGGCGCGGCGTCTTCCGGGACTCGCACCATGTACAGAGACTGGAGACGGATAATGAGGACATTGTAGAACAAAAACAAACAAGATATATATATATGTAGGTGGACAAACAAAATAATAATACAGACGCAAGAAAACTGGAGCGGATTAGATAAAGCGAGCAAGGGAACAGGAGAACGAGACAGAGAGGGTGTCGAATATATAAACAGTCCCACTGTGGAAGGAAACAATAACAAAGCACTGCGCATTTTAAACACAACTGAGGCGTACTACGTCCTCAAGACGACTCACGAAGCTCTCGGCGGCGCAGAATGATGCTTTTAAACGCGACGTTTCACACGAGTAATTTTCCAAAACCCGCGGCTCAGTGAAACCCATTCTGCCTCCCTCAACCGTTATCTGGCGAAGACAAACTTACTTACAAACTTTATTTTAATGTAAATGACAACCTTCACTCGTTTATACGCAATTTTCACTAGAGATGGGAAAAAACTGATTCAGTTAGATATCATGATTCTTTTTGTATCGTCTTTTACATGTAGCATCACCATTACTCAAGAAAAAAACTATTTTATTCTTTTTTTTTAAAAATTATGTTTTTATTTGAGGTAAAATATTGCATATTTGGTAAAATATTGCAGTCCCTCTACAATCCTACAGGTGGTGCACTCAACTATTCACACATTGGCAGGCCGCATTGCGCCTTGTGTGGTTGGAATAAATAATTTGTTTAGCTTGTTTAGAATCGTAACAAAATCTAACAAAAACACGTAAGATTGTATTGGGATATTGAAAAAAATTGCGATACTAACAGAATCACAATAAAAAGTAAATCGGCAACTAGGTATCATGATAAAATCGCATCGGGACGTCCCTGGTGATTCCCCTCCATAATTTTTACTAAGCGAGAATCTAAAAAAGGTTTCCAATGGTTGATAAATATGTCAAATCAAACCTGCATTGGTTTAAAACGCAATACAACAACCGTGAATTAAATATGAGCGCTACCACATGAACTACTTTTGTTCCTCTAAGGGTCTGTAACAGATTAATCCCCCTCGGATAAAACCATGGGACACCCGGTCAACTCGACCACCAATTTGCACTCATCGTGATCTTACCTTCTCGCAAACAGGACTGTTGTCATTGGCATCCAACACTTTGACCTCCACCAGAGCGCGAGCGGTAAAGATGCCGTCTGTTGCCGTTACGTTGAGGTGGTAATTGTCCGTCTCCTCCCTGTCCAGTGGCTTCCTCACCAACACCTTCCACTCACCCTGCGTGTGCTCTACTCCGAACTGCCCCAGGGGGTCGCCACCTTCAAACAGCCACAGAGAACAAAGTCATTGGGTAGAGGTTTCAGAAGTTTCAGTATTTAGGGTACATAAATATGGGGTGTTTAGTCCGTTCAAAAGGTTAGGATTTGTCTTCACAGGGTGGTTGCCTTTTTAGAGCGAAAATGTTGGGCGTGTTATATTGCGAACTGAGCCAAACGACAAAGCTGCTGTCCTGCAGAAACCGCCAACAAACACCTCTCTGCGTGATTTCTATACACCCAGGCCAAAGGCTGCTTGTTTATATTTCTTTGATCAACGAATTAAAGAGTTTTACAAGAACACAAGCTTTTCAGCCCTACATTCACCTCAGATGACATTTTGTTTCTCTTTTCAGTTTGCACATTATGAAACCAAACCAAACAGCGAACATACCAAAAATATCCGCCCTTGTTTAAACTCGACAAACGGAACGACAGTTGCGAAAGCACCCCAACATGCTCTTTTGCAAGCTTTATATTTCAATGTAATCCTGCATAGAAGACCATAACAAAGGGGTTGGGTTGCCAAGGCATAAGCAGATGCTCTTCACAACCTCGTTTCTAAGATCTCGGGATATTCGGCTTGGCAGAGTTTTTCACACGAGATAATTAACACCAGAGCCTGCCCGTTCTCCCCAGCCAATTCCGAAGAGTTACTGGAATAATTACACATGCAGGGTTTTTTTTTTTTTTACTGACCTAAATATTTAGGCTTGTAATTTGAAACTTGTTTACAGACTGAATAGGAAGAATATTTGAGCGAGCAGATGGTATCTTTATACTGGCTGGTTTAAGTGGCTCTGCAGTGATAAGCTGTTATTAGTGCAGGATAATTGAGTGCTTGTCGATTAGCCATAGTCAGAATTAGCAATTTCTTTAAGGCCTATAGACAATTGTAAGTGAAATCCAAACATTTCCATGTTTCAGTAGTTTACATACCTGTAATGAAGTACTCGACTTGCTTGTTGATGTCTTCGGAGTCTGAGTCGGTTGTGCTGAGGATGGCGATCACTCCACCGGGAGGGTCGTCTTCACTCACTGTCCCTTTGTATATCTCTGCCGTGAATCTGGGTGGGTTATCATTCACGTCGGCCACCATTACTTCCACTTTGGTACTAGCAGTAAGCTGTATTTTATCTCCACGGTCAGTGGCCAGGACCGATAGGGTGTACTTGTCTGTCTTCTCGCGGTCCAGCTCCTTCAGTGTGGTCACCCAGCCCGTTTCGCTGTTCACGCCAAACAGTTCTGCAATGTCCACAGAATCTTGGACAGGATCCAGGCTATAGCTCACTTGCCCATTGGTGCTTGAGTCTAGATCCATCGCCTTCACCTGTACCACTGAGGTGCCCCCCGGAAGATTCTCAACCACAACAGCTTTGTATGGGTCCGACTCAAAGACGGGACTATTATCATTTACATCCTTGACCTGGATGTTAACCTCGACAGAAGACATTACTTCATTGCCTTCATGCTCACTTTGTGCTTGGACAGTAAACTGATACCACTTGGTGGTCTCATGGTCAAGTTTCTTCACCAGCTTCAGAGCTCCTGTATCACTAGCAATCTCAAAAACCTCATCTTTGTTACTCTCTAGGGTGTTACCTTTTACCAGGGTGTAAATCACTGGCTGGTCACTCTCTGTTTGAATCACATCTATTTGTGAGCCGATAGGACGATCTTCTTCAATGGCAAACCTGTAATATGGTTCAACAAACTTTGGCACTTTAACCTCCGAGGCGAGAACTCTAACATAGACTGGGACGACGGAGGATCTTGAAGGGTTACCACCATCCTTTGCACGCACAAAGAAAGCATAGAGCTCATTTTCTAATCCGATGAGACTCTCTTTAGTCACAATGACCCCACTGAGTGGGTGTATCTCAAAGTTCTCAGATACGTTATCTGTGTCTGCTTCGATAGTGTAGGTTATATCTGCATTGCTGCCTTCGTCCATGTCAGAAGCTGTGATTTTAACCACCGTCGTTCCTCTAGGAACATCTGACCCTATGTTGACTTTGTATTCTGCGGCTCTAAACTGCGGGGAATTATCGTTAACATCCGTTAAGATAACATTGATGGTACAGAACCCAACTCTACCACCACCATCTTTTGCCATCAATGAGACTTGAATGATTTTCTCCAAAGCATTCTCACGATCAAGGCTATCCAAGGTAAAAAGTTCACCATCTTCATTTACAGAAAATTTATCTTTAGCGAAATCATTGACTATGTGATATGTGATTCGCCCATATAAGCCTGCATCTTCATCTGACGCCGGAGCCTCTGCCACTAATGTTCCTACTGCAGAGTTTTCTAGAAGCTCGACTATGTAGTCAACTTGAGGGAAGGAAGGACTGTGGAAGTTTGCGCCATTGACAGTAATTTTCACAATTGCAGAGTTCCTGAATACGCCATCAGACACAGAAATGTTAAGGTTATATAAAGGCTTCATGTGTGGCTTCCTGTGGTTGGAAATCACAACAGCTCCAGATATTTTGTCGATAACAAAGTTCTGTTCTTCATTTCCCGACAAGATCGAAAACTCGAGTTTTGTACTATCAGAGCTGTCGGCGTCCGATGCCTGAACCTGTGTCACGAAATGACCACGGGGAGCCAGCTCGCTGACTGCTGCTTCGTAAACCTTCTGTGAGAACACAGGAGCATTGTCATTAAGATCTATAACCTCAATCGTCACAGTGACTTCACTGGAAAGCGCCGGAACCCCTCCGTCGACGGCTCTGACTGTTACCTTATGTTGCGTCTTCTCCTCATGGTCTAGCATACGTGCCGTCCAGATCGTACCGGTGTCTCGATCGATAGTGAAATATTCAGAGATTTCATCGTTGTTGGCTATTTGGTAGAACAAAAGTTTATTGTTACCTGTGTCTGCGTCCACAGCAGATACCTGTACTACAGCAGTGCCGATGACGGACGCTTCAGAAAGGCTTGCGTTATAAGACTTGGAAAGGAACACAGGTGGGTTGTCGTTCACATCCTCTAAGATTATGTCAACAAACACGTCAGCTTTAGCACCAGTCAGTGAATCTGTGGCTCTGACACTTAGCTTGTAAGCAGGATGTGTCTCAAAATCAAGTGGCTGTACCACTTGAATAACACCTGTGTTGAAATTGATGTAGAACTGATTGTAAGGATCACCCTCTGTGATGGTGTATACTACCTTTGGCCCTTCTGAATTACTAGCCTGTATATGGATAATAGGTACATGCAGCTGTACATTCTCAGGGATCTCTAGACTATAGAAAGGTTTTTCAAACACTGGAATGGCTTTATCCACTACAGTTATACGAACTTCGACAGTTGATGACAATGGTGGTTCCCCGCCATCTGTAGCCACAACTGTGACCACAAACTCTGTATCCATGGAGTCCATCTCAAATGACTTTTTCAGTGAAAGTTCACCACTTGCGCTTATCTGGATGTATTCGTTTAGTTCCTGTAGATGATACCTTATGTCAGCATTGTTCTCCGCATCCGAATCCATGGCGGTCACTTGTCTAATGATTTGGCCCTCCTCAGTGTCCTTCTGAACCAGTGCATGGTAAGGCAGGTTGACAAACATGGGTGGATTGTCGTTGATGTCCTCGATGTTTACTGTTATAAGAATGTGAGCCATGTCAGATGATTTGTCCTCTCTGGTTACTTCTACAACAATGTCGTAAGCATCCTGTTCCTCACGGTCAAAAGGTATGCCAGTTGTGGAAAGAACCCCAGAAGTACGACTGATCTCGAATCTTTTATCCGGGTTCAAAATGGTGTAAAATAGTGGCTCGTTCACTTGGTTTCCCACAGCGGCAATGACCGCCAGCGTTTTCTTTTCCGAGGAGTTCTCCTGTACAAAAGCCTTGTAGGAGTTCTGAGTGAACTTCAGACCACTTGATTTATTCTCTCGAATGCTGATTTTGACCGAAGTTGTTTTGGAAAACCTGCCATCAGACACCCTAGCCTTCAGCTCATACCTACTTCTCAGTTGAGTAACATTTTGAATAGTAATAACTCCTGTGAGTGGGTCCATTTTGAACTTGTCTCCAATATTACCGTCTGCAATCGAATAGAGGAGTCTGGAGTTTGGTCCCGAGTCAGCATCCGTCGCATTGACTGTGATGACTTTCACACCTTTGTAAGTTGGCATGAGAACTGTCGCCTCATACAAGTCCTGGCTAAACTGGGGCGGACAATCGTTGACATCTATGACTTGGATGGTCACGTTAGCAGCCTTGGCGGCGAAGTGACGTGGAATTCCCATGTCATGTACTTGAACAGTGAACCGGAAAACTGATTTTTGTTCATAATCCAACTCGGTTGTAGTTCTTATGGCTCCAGTGCTAGAATCGATGGCAAAATAGTTGTGGGCAAATGGCTCCACAATCTGGTAGACTAGCCTAGCATTAGCGTCACGGTCCACGTCTAGAGCACGGATGACTAGAGGAGTGCTATCCTTGGTCAGGACAACAGTTTTCACGGGCGATGACTCACTAACTATACCCGTAAACAACTCCTGGATAAAAACTGGAACGTTATCGTTCTCATCCTTTAGGTGGATCGTAAGTGTAACGTTGCTAGCTTGGCCAGCCATGTTGGAACCCTGAATGGTTAGTGTGTACGATGGAATGGTTTCATAATCCAGAGCCTTTTTAGTCACAACGACTCCAGAGTTGGGGTTAATGTCAAACGATTCATTCACGTTGCCTTCCTTGATCTGGTAGAAGACGGATGATTGGCTGGTGGCTGTAACCAAACTTACGAAAGTTCCAGGAAGTGCAGTTTCACTGATCTCTGCAGAAAACTCTTTCTCTGTAAATTTAGGTACAGCATTATCCGAAACTGTAACAGTGACATCAACGGTCGCTGAAGCGCTCAGAGGCAGAGTTCCTCTATCTGTAGCTTTCACCGTCAGCTCGAAGTGATTGTTGTTGCTTTGGTCCAGCTCTTTTGCCACAGTGATGGTGCCAAGGACTGGATCAATGGCAAAGGAATGAGCCACGTTTCCTGCAAAAGAGGCAATAAAACAAACAAATAAAACATATTATCATGCTTGGCTAAAGTATTGATTTA
Organism: Clarias macrocephalus; assembly: GCA_011419295.1. Lineage (NCBI taxonomy): Eukaryota > Metazoa > Chordata > Actinopteri > Siluriformes > Clariidae > Clarias > Clarias macrocephalus. The sequence goes on along the minus strand of JAAGKR010007615.1, from coordinate 27,942 downwards.
TTTTATTCTTTCAGGCAATAAAAACTGTACCTCAACATCTTTTCTGACCAAAATTTTTTTAACAAACTCAGTGAGAATATTATGAGATGTCATGATCTAACTCTGTTACAATCATCTTGGTTCTTTTTTAAAAGTAATTAATATTCCACAGAATATGATTGAGGTGATGTTTTTGAAGTTCAGCTAATTACATCATCTGCGAAGTCTTTTTTTTGTCAGGTGATACGTAATGTGTTACTTGTGCTGTCTAACTTTTTTTTCAGATTCTGACTATTACTACATAAAAAACACACACACAAGAGGAGTGTGTGGTCTAGCGGTAGTGCTGACTGTCTGGACTTTACACTCCAGTTAGATCAAGTCATGCGAGACGCTTCAAAAAATGTGCGTTCTCAAGATAGCACTTTGTGTCAGAGAAACATCCCCACGCTGCTGTCCAAACACTGGCTATTTATTAAGACAACAATAATGGGAAATGAAAAAGAGAGGAATCCACCAGCCTACTGCATGCTTCACAATCCTATGTAATTTGTCTATGTCATTTTTTTCTTCCCATTTCCCTTTTTTTTATCCTTCGGTCTATGGCTGTTCTGCTCTCTCTCTTCTCGCCTCTTCATTCGTCACCCCCCGCCCCCCCACCCATCTCTACATGACGTCTTCTCGCTTTCAAACGTGCCATTCATGATTGAGAGGCTGGTGGGATGGAGACCTCTGGACAGGACATATAAACTCTCCGACTTTCATCTCTCGCTGGTTCCCTGCTCTTTTTTATGGGACAGAGACACAAAGGAAAATGTAGGAGCCATGACAGGAATGTTCTGCCTACCACGCGGGGTCTGTCAAAGCACGTCACCCCTTGCTCTCCGAACCTTTTCATGTGTCGTCGCGCTATACAGGCGAAATTTAAAGCCTATAAACGTGAGCGGGCAGGACGTAAACTTGGACGTTCTCTTCGAGGGCATTTCGAATGATACCGCCTGCTTCAAGGTGTACAGCAATAATCCCTTACTACCTGAAAGAAGCGTATGATTAAAACCAGGATTTCTTCCATTGCAACAGCAACAGTCACATAACATAAAAGAGAAATAATGCTCTCGCAGATAAAAGAGTTCCTCAATACGTTCTTCAGAACCACTTGAAAGGCATTTGGGATATTTTTTGACTACAATTTATGAATTGCTATAAAATAACTTTTGGGGCTAACAGTAACCCTGACAGTAGTCAATGTTATACAGTATTATTGCCCTTATTGTAATGCGGTATGATTTCTACAGCAACGGCCATCCTTTATATTCCGATTACAGATCATCGCAAATACAACATACGAAAGCATAATGAGAGACTACCGAGAATTTAATGATTTGTACCCATTTGGGAAACGTTAGTTTTGAAAATGTGGGCTGTTTTTTTCTCCTCTTGACTGTTTCGCGACTCCGTCTTAATTTAATTCTGCAAAGAGAATTAGGTACGGCACAATAGAAGAAAGCCCCCTTTTGGGGAATAGAAAGTATTACGCTGTTCCGCTGTTATAGCTATGTTTTATATAAGCGTTACGACCAAACATTTTGACTATATTTATTTTTTTCGTTTTAATCTAACCTGTCGAAATCCAGATTTTACCGGCTAATAAAAACTCTGATTTACAATTTGCGACTCAGATAACGTCGTTCGTGGATTTAAAGTGATCCATTCAGTACATTTTCGTTCTTTTTGGCTTTTATTATTTCCTTGTTCTACAGCTGGGAAAAAGTGGCCTGAGAGAAATAGCTGCATTGTCTCGGTTCCTTTGGATTTAATTTAATTTTATTAACTTTAATCTCCATGGGAGCTATTGTTATATTGTTCTTAAGGTTATGTCTTAGACCTCAGCAATAAAGGAAGACTCGCTCGGGGAGCTTGGGGTGCCTGCTGGTCCCCTGAATATGGTTAAAGGTTTCACAGAAGGTCAGGGATACGAACTTGAGATCTGACGATCTTTATTATTTCTAACAAATGCTTTACACGCCACAAATCTACAAATTTCATCTTTCATCAGTGCCTACTTATCTTCCTACAAGTTTGTGAAGATCTATATAGGATAATAATAATAATAATAATAATAATAATAATTAATAATCAAGTCGGCTTGAACTGATGCTCGCTTAGAAAATTTACCTGATTCGATACTGTAGACGATTTCAGCGTTTTGTCCTTTGTCCTTGTCCAAGGCGGTGACCTGCAGCACGGACGATCCGACAGCGGCCGACTCGAACACGCGCGCCACATACGGCGCTCCCAAAAACCACGGCGCGTTGTCGTTAGCGTCCTCCACTTTGACGATCACTCGCACAAGGTTCCGCTTGACCGGAATGTCCTGGTCTCGCACCTTAGAAGAAGCGTAAACAGGAGAGGTAAAAAAAAAAAAGAGTCGGGCGGCTTTGATAATCAATTCAACTCATTATAGAATAAGACTTTGTGTAGAAAACAAAAGAAGTTAGAACTAGCTTTTTTTTTTCTCCATTCCATCGAACACTCCTGAGAATACCAATAAGATGTTTTTTTCCCCCTGACGAACAAACCCAGGAAGAACATCAGGTGAGGCGACGCACGAGCGACTCGACATCTCAAACAACAGCGAAGAATCAATTCAACTAAATAAACAGCGCTGCACACACGTACACACTCGCACACGCATACAAATACAAGAAACAAATTGAACTAATTAAGAACAAACCAAATCAATCAGAACTCCTGGACCACAAAGCGTCTGTGAGTTCATTTCAGCGTAATAGCCTCATACGTCTCGAATTAAACCCTCTGCAATAATGCTGGAAAAAAGCTCATAATTCATGATTAAAAACATTCGCAACGCCGCCAACTGTCCACGACATAGTACTCATTTTAAAAATAAATTAAATGTCTACAATTTTTCTCATCTTCACAAACACACTCACACACACACACACACACACACACACAGATAGCCGGTCTCGTACCATGACTGTGAGTGTGTGTTGGCGCATGGCCTCGTGGTCGAGCGCCTCGGCTGTGTACAGCGCTCCGGTTCCCGGGTCCAGGCGGAACTTGCGCAGGCTGAACGGATCGGTGCTGCTCAGCAGCGTGAACGTCAGTTTGTTCTTCTCGTCCTGATCGGTGGCGCTCAGGCGCAGCACCTCGGTGTCGGGTGCCACGTCCTCGGGCACGCTCACTTCGTACCGCGGCTGGGAGAACTGCGGCCGGTGGTTGTTGGTGTCGATCACTTTGATTAGAACCTTGTAGAAGGAAGGAAAAAAAAGAAGAAGAAGAAGATTCAGTGCATATTAATCAAGTGCTAATTTTGTACACTTTCTTGCTAGCGGGCTTCAAGGGGAAATTCTTAGATTCTAGTTCGGAATCATTGATTACACACTTTTATAATATTCATAATATAAAAGTGTAACATATTTAATTTTAATTAAAACACAAAGAGTATATTGTTATAATGCTCTAAAACAGCGTTTTCTCAAACGTAAACAACGCTTCTCAAAGTGTGAGCTGCGGCCCTCTGGTGGGTCGTGAAGGTACTGCGGGCAGGCAGTGAGAGGACCATTATAATAAATTTAATTAATAAATAAAACGTTTAAAAATACCATCAAATATTTATGTTTAAATATTAACATTTTAAAACATAACTTTAAAAAAACAAAGCTATATGATGATACATCTTGTGTGATGATCAGAGGTGTAAAAAAAAAAAAACTTTATGCTAGCTATTAGCTAGGGTGTAACTGAAAACCTGGATGACATCATATTGTGTAGCTACTCTACTGTTAGCATAGACGTTAATTATTTTTATTCTGATTAGCCTTTGCGTTTAGTTTTGAGATAAGTTTGTTCACTTTAAATGCAAATCACCAAACGACCAACAAATCCACTGCGCATTAGCACTCAGGCTCGACCGATGAGATTTTAATAACCGTCACGCAAATGAAACTTGGCGTGATATTTAGTCCGTATCTTTCAGCCTTGAAAACGGAAAGCGCAATTATCCCTTGCTAATCAGACTCAAGCAATTAGATTTTTTTGTTGTCGCTGTTGTTGTTGTGGTTGTTATTTTAGCACTGCTGCTTAGCCAAGCGAATAAACGCTTGATATTTCGAATCCAATCTAACCCTGAGATGAGCACCGGGTGGGCGGCGTTGTTAAAATGTTATGGATTGACATCTTCTTTCTCTAAATACCAAAAGTCGCTCGCCGCGATAATGTAAAAGGCTGCGTTTCATTAACGGTTATAAAACAGCCGAACGGAGTTAAATGTCAAAGCGTGGACTGCGGGGTAATTATCTGAGCGCCGGCAGCTTAACCTGGTCACAGAGAACCCGAGACGAAACGAAAAGCGGGCACGTGCGCGAGACACCGGCGCTCGGCATCGGACACGATACCGATATTCTTAAATCTGATGTGGAAATAACATGACTGGATGGATATTGGCAGAGACACTAGCTGGGATAAAAGGCTACCATGGAGAAAGTAGCGCAGCGGAAAAGTCCTTTATTAGACTGTGAGGGAGAATTATATGAATGCAGGGGCATGAAAGAGGCGCTAAAGCATGTGAGACTCAGGAGAAAGATTGTGTGTATATCTGTGTGTGTGTGTGTGTGTGTGTGTGTTAGTAGACTTGTGGAAGGCATCCCGGAAGAGCTGGCCTGTTTCTATAAAGTGCAAGAAGAACACAAAACGCCCCTCCCTCGTTCACTCGAATCAGCTCCGAGGGGCTGAACAACATGCAGTCAGGAAATATAGCCCCCCCCACACACACACACACACACACACACACACACACACAGAGAGAGACAAAAAGGCTGCCATATTGGATGCTGCGCTCTTAATAAGGGAAGCCCATATTAGCTGACTGGATGTGATGACAGCAGATAAAAAGAGCCTGGCAGCGGAGAGAGAGAGAGAGAGAGAGAGAGAGAGAGAGAGAGAGAAAGAGAGAGAGAGAGATGTGAGAATGGAAAATGGAAGAGTTATACTGTGAGGCGGACAAAAGAAAGAGCGAGAGAGAGAGAGATGAGGGGGAGGGTGGAGAAATTTGTCTGGCTGCTCTCCTGTCTGTGAGGTGCCCACAGTGGAATGCAGCTGTGTGTGTGTGTGTGTGTGTGTGTGTGTGTGTGTGTGTGTGTGTGTGTGTGTGTGTGTGTGAGAGAATCTGTTCAGCCCTGAGGATGACCATACTGGATACAGAAAAAGAAATCCCTACAGGGCACACACACACACACACACACACACACACACACACACACACACACACACACACACACTAACCTCCTAACCTCAGCATTAAAGGAAAACTGCAACGTTTTTTCAACATTACATTCGTTGGTTGTATCTGTATTATGTTTGTGTGTGTGTGAGATTACCAAATGTTTTTGCGCTTTTTGCGTTTACTTCAAGCTCGTTTTTTTAAGTTGCGAGTACAACAACACCATGCGAGACTGAGGGCGACTGCTGAACTTCTTCAAAAATACTAATAATATACGTTTGTTCAGCAATGCTGTGGCAACGGCAACGGCAAACGGCTTGTTTCTAGCTCATACGGTTACGAAGATACGATTGTGTATAGAGTGTGTACGTCAAGGGGGCGTGGCTTTGTGATGCCCCTCCCCCTGCTTGCGAAACTCACAGGCACAGATCATGTACAGCACTCTTGTGTTTCTTTTACTTGGATCTGAGGAACCGTAGGTGCTAGAGATTTGGTTCTTGGATTGTTTGAGAGAGGAGGCTTAAGGGTTTGTGGGATGTCGGCTTTCATGGGTGGAAGTCAAAAAACTATGGGCAGGATGGCGGTTTTTCCAAAAGTAGTGCAGTCCAAAAGTTTTTATTTTCAATGTACGTCCATTCCACAAACCACATTAAAGTCTATGGAGTGTTTTTTGCAGGAGCCATTTTCAAAGGGGTCAATCACTTTGATCGACTCTGTAGACTTGGCTGAACATTCAGAAGTTACATGGTGGTAAAATTCAGAGCGTCGGTCAGGTTCCTTAGAAAAGTAATCGCACACCATTCCCGACAGGTAGAAGGGATCAGGCCACTTCAGTAGTCAAAGGGTCCATGCTAGTACTAATTTCATTGCTTCATGCTAGCTAGCTCCCAGCTCTCAGTTCCATGCTCGTGTCAAGGCTACTCAATTATTACAATTGCTATAATATTATTAGCCTTTTTAAATAAAAGAAATCACTTTGACTCTTCTAATAACACTTCAAATGTGTGCGATGTTAGCATGGCCGCACGGTGGCGTTGTGGTTAGCACGGTCGTCTTGCACCTCCAGGTTTCGGCTTCAATTCCTGCCTCAGGGTCTGTGTGCATGGAGTTTGCATGTTCTCCCCGTGCTTGGTGGGTTTCCTCCGGGTACTCCGGTCTCCTCCCACAGTCCAAAGGCATGTAGGTTAGGTTAATTGGCATTCACAAATTGGCTATAGTGTGTGAATGAGTGAGTCCTGAGATGGACTGCCACCACACCCAGGGTGTACCCCACCTCATGCCCCAAGTCTCCTGGACGATGAGTGAGTGAGCGAGACGTTAGCACAGAAACTAGAACAGTTATAGTGTTAGTGTTGTGTAGTTTAAATTATATTGCCCCTAAACTTCCATTACACTTTATGTCTTTGTGTCTCTGGGCACTTAAAATAGAATCGTAGGAGATATATTCTGCTCCGCTTCTGCTTTTATCTCCCACTGGAAAAAAAAATGGCATTAAATTGATCGTAATCCGCTGGCTGTCCCAGATGCAGTGTTTTACCCAGAAGAAGAAAAAAATGTCGCCAACAACAAAGAGGACAAAAACAATGAAATCAGGGCAGCGCTGAGATTCTGCGTTACCACAGGCAGAACGTATAATCCTGATTCAGACGAGAAACAACAGAGCCGGTGTGAGACGGTGAACATGGATTTGGAACAGAAGACGTGTTTACCGCTGGGACGAACAAAACGTGTTAGACACACCAAAGGCTCATAGTGCATTCTGACTTTAATCTGCTTATCTCGCTTTGTGTTTTTTTTTTTTTTTTAAAGAAAGTATTCAAAGCGCATGATGTGAGATTTAGAGCATGAGGACTTGTCTCTTAATCCTCCAGGTTCGACTTGTCATGTAAAACAGAAACCAGGCATGAGGCAAGAATTGGTAGAATGTAGTAAAGGGATAGTGGAGTTGGGAGATGAGATGTTGCTGGGTGTGGTTAAGTGAGAGGTGAGACGTTATCTATTGGGTGTGGTGGAGTGAAAGGTGAGATGTTGCTGGGTGTGGTGAAGTGGGAGATGAGACGTTATCTGTTGGGTGTGGAGGAGAGGGAAGTGAGACTTTACTGGTCATGGTGGAGTGAAAGGTGAGATGTTACTGGGCGTAGTGAAGTGGAAGGTGAGATGTTAGTGGGTGTGGTGGAGTGGGAGGTGAGATGTTATTTATTGGGTGTGGTGAAGAAAAAGGTGAGATGTTACTGGGTGTGGTGGAGTGGGAGGTGAGATGTTATTTGTTGAGTGTGGAGGAGAGGGAAGTGAGACTTTACTGGTCATGGTGGAGTGAAAAGTGAGATGTTGCTGGGTGTGGTTAAGTGAGAGGTGAGACGTTATCTATTGGGTGTGGTGGAGTGAAAGGTGAGATGTTGCTGGGTGTGGTGGAGTGGGAGATGAGACGTTATCTGTTGGGTGTGGAGGAGAGGGAAGTGAGACTTTACTGGTCATGGTGGAGTGAAAGGTGAGATGTTACTGGGCGTAGTGAAGTGGAAGGTGAGATGTTAGTGGGTGTGGTGGAGTGGGAGGTGAGATGTTATTTATTGGGTGTGGTGAAGAAAAAGGTGAGATGTTACTGGGTGTGGTGGAGTGGGAGGTGAGATGTTATTTGTTGAGTGTGGAGGAGAGGGAAGTGAGACTTTACTGGTCATGGTGGAGTGAAAAGTGAGATGTTGCTGGGTGTGGTTAAGTGAGAGGTGAGACGTTATCTATTGGGTGTGGTGGAGTGAAAGGTGAGATGTTGCTGGGTGTGGTGGAGTGGGAGATGAGACGTTATCTGTTGGGTGTGGAGGAGAGGGAAGTGAGACTTTACTGGTCATGGTGGAGTGAAAGGTGAGATGTTACTGGGCGTAGTGAAGTGGAAGGTGAGATGTTAGTGGGTGTGGTGGAGTGGGAGGTGAGATGTTATTTATTGGGTGTGGTGAAGAAAAAGGTGAGATGTTACTGGGTGTGGTGGAGTGGGAGGTGAGATGTTATTTGTTGAGTGTGGAGGAGAGGGAAGTGAGACTTTACTGGTCATGGTGGAGTGAAAAGTGAGATGTTGCTGGGTGTGGTTAAGTGGGAGGTGAGATGTTATTTATTGGGTGTGGTGGAGTGAAAGGTGAGATGTTGCTGGGTGTGGTGGAGTGGGAGATGAGACGTTATTTTTTGGGTGTGGTGGAGTAGAAGATGAGATGTTACTCATCATGGTGGAGTGGGAGGTGACACGTTATTTATTGGGTGTGGTGAGGAGAGAAAGGTGAGATTTTACTGGGCGTAGTGAAGTGGAAGGTGAGATGTTAGTGGATGTGGTGGCGTAGTGGAGTGGAAGGTGAGATGTTACTCATCATGGTGGAGTGGGAGGTGACACGTTATTTATTGGGTGTGGTGAGGAGAGAAAGGTGAGATTTTACTGGGCGTAGTGAAGTGGAAGGTGAGATGTTAGTGGATGTGGTGGCGTAGTGGAGTGGAAGGTGAGATGTTACTCATCATGGTGGAGTGGGAGGTGACACGTTATTTATTGGGTGTGGTGAGGAGAGAAAGGTGAGATTTTACTGGGCGTAGTGAAGTGGAAGGTGAGATGTTAGTGGATGTGGTGGCGTAGTGGAGTGGAAGGTGAGATGTTACTCATCATGGTGGAGTGGGAGGTGACACGTTATTTATTGGGTGTGGTGAGGAGAGAAAGGTGAGATTTTACTGGGCGTAGTGAAGTGGAAGGTGAGATGTTAGTGGATGTGGTGGCGTAGTGGAGTGGAAGGTGAGATGTTACTCATCATGGTGGAGTGGGAGGTGACACGTTATTTATTGGGTGTGGTGAGGAGAGAAAGGTGAGATTTTACTGGGCGTAGTGAAGTGGAAGGTGAGATGTTAGTGGATGTGGTGGCGTAGTGGAGTGGAAGGTGAGATGTTACTCATCATGGTGGAGTGGGAGGTGACACGTTATTTATTGGGTGTGGTGAGGAGAGAAAGGTGAGATTTTACTGGGCGTAGTGAAGTGGAAGGTGAGATGTTAGTGGATGTGGTGGCGTAGTGGAGTGGAAGGTGAGATGTTACTCATCATGGTGGAGTGGGAGGTGACACGTTATTTATTGGGTGTGGTGAGGAGAGAAAGGTGAGATTTTACTGGGCGTAGTGAAGTGGAAGGTGAGATGTTAGTGGATGTGGTGGCGTAGTGGAGTGGAAGGTGAGATGTGGTGGAGTGGAAGGTGAGATGTTATTTGTTGGGTGTGGTGGACTGGATATGGAGAAGGACAAGATAAAATGTGATTGGTTGCAGAACATAAATGGTGAAACCGGATTGGCTGTAGAGAGGGAAAGATGAAACGTGATTTAGGTGTTGTGAAGAGGAAGGTGAAACATACTATACAACTATTGGCTGTAATATTTTTATTTTAATAACAGTTGCTTGACTTTAGTAAAATATTCCAGACAGAAGAACTGTGTCAGTTAATTTATTCCCGATTCCAGAAACTCCTTGAGATTTAATTTCAAATCGTTAAATAACCAAACGTGGCAAACCAGGGTATAACACCAATATTATGTACATATAATAACAATATGTAGTTGTATATATATTCTAATTCAATTTTGTGCAAACACAGTTCTAATCAAGCTTTTATTTCCTCAGGTGTTTGCAGCTCCTTATTACCCCGAGCGCAAATATTTGCGATACTCACCTGCCGAGCAGCTCGGGAGATATCAGGAAGTGTTGACAGCGTTGTGCCGGCGAGCATAAAGCATGCTAATAGTCTAAAGTGTTGAAAAGCTAACAGGTGACTGGGGGAAAAAATGGACACAAGCCATCACACACACACACCTCTCAATCAATATAGGAAAGATGGTGTGACTCCAACTTCCTGTCCCTACATCAGCGTGATGCGGATATGAGCGCGTGCTGACGTTGAGGTGTCATATGGTGGCTTTTTAAACAAAACATGACACCTGATGTTGTGCTTTATGCACAAACAAGCACTCGTGTCATGAGATAATTTGCACAATTAGGCTTTCAGTTTGCACTGGATGGAATATTCATGGAGAACGTAAAGAAACACATCAGTATTTCTGGAAGAGACATGTTTGGAAAACATCAGGAAAATCATAAGGGTTTGTTAGAATGTTTTTTTTTGCAAACTTGTTTGGAAATAATACAAATTGATGTTCATGGAATATTGGGAATGCGTAGAAAATGTTCAGCGAAAATAAGTGTTTGTACATATAAAGGTTAATGAATGCAAAGGGAATGTGAAGACTGGAAACACATGGGAATTTTTTAGGAATGATTTTGGAGAACATAAGGAACACAAAAGGAGAAATTTGAGGACAAATACAGAAAGTGTGAAATACACTTCAAGATGTTATGTGGAACATTATGTGACTGTATGGATCATTTAAAGAATGTATTAGAATTGTTCAAGGAACATTTAGGAAATGAATCGGATAACATTGGAAAAAGGTTTGGGAATATATACGAGATGTTTGTGGCATATTGCATGAAGGTTTAAAGAATGTTGCTGGAAAAAAAAACTGATCATTGTTCGAGGAACATTTGGGAAACAAATCGGATAACATGTGGAAAAGGTTTTAGGAATATTCATGAAATATTTGTGGAATATCGCATGTACAGTATTATCAGTAAGGAACGTTTAAAGAGTGATACTCTTTAGAAACTGAAACTGAACATTGTGCGAGGAACATTTGAGGAACAAGTCACATAATGTTTTGGGAATATTTATGGAATATTTATGAAATGGTAAATGTATTATTAGTGAAAATTAGAAGACAAAACTGAACTGCCTGAGGAGGGGATATCGGGGAGCAAATCGGATAACATGTGAGAATTCTGGGAGACATTTGTTGAATATTACAAAAAATTACTATGAAACATGACTAGAACGTTTAAAGAACTTTTAAGGATAATGTTAAAGAAAAAATTTTATCACATGTTTAGGAAGTGTTTTCGGAGGAACATTTTCAGGAACATTTAGGAAAAATCTGGGTATTGAGAAATATTTGAATAATCAGGAAACAGATTTGGGGGAAGTTAAGGTCGTGGGATGATACCGTGTCATGACATAGTTCTCGGCATAGTGTTCTCTTTGGCATCTTTTGGAGAAAGTGGAATTTAGACACAAAGCTGGAGGAGCGGAGGACACGGTCTTACACAAGCAAGCGGCGGGACGGCTAAAGTCCTCACGCTGTGTGTTTGTGTGTGTGTGATGACTGTAACTGATTTGGGGTGAAGGCTCAGAGTCTCCAACAATGCCTCTCAGATTAGCACACTGGCACAGAGGAGATGCACTATTAGACTGCAGTGATGGGGCTAAATGTGCTATGTCACCACCCCTGTGTGTGTGCGTGTGTGTGTGTGTGTGTGTGTGTGCGTGTGCGTGTGTGTGTGTGTGTGTGTGTGTGTGTGTCAATCTGAATCTTCCCTGATGACTTAAAGCTTGCTACTGCTTTCTCCACCATGGCTCTCAAAGCAAAATACAAAACAGAAAGCACTTCTTTCGCCAGCTGGCACGCTTCAGTTTCTCCAAAGGAAGAAGCAAGATAAATCAAAAGACTAAAGAGAGGTACACTGACAGTGTAGTGAAGAAGAATGAGTGAGGGAGAGAGAAGTTATTGGAGCAGAGATCCAGACATCCTCCTCAGAAGCTTAAAGAATGAGACAACTGAAGATTCCAGAAGCTGCGGCCAAAAGGAAAAAAAAACTAAACTCAAGAACCTCAGCCTTAAAACGTTAAGAAGAAAATCTTTGGAGAACATCTGGGAAATGTTGGAGAAATTTTAGGGATTTGAACATCTGGTTTTGGGAGAAAAGTCTGGTTTTGGGAGACGTTAATGAAACATTTACGGTGAGTTAGGAGAACCTTAGAAAGATGATAGAGTTTCTGGAGGAGGTTAGAAGAACGATTGAGGAATATTTCTGAGAAGCATCATGATAATTGAAGAATGTTAAAAGAACAAAGGAAACGTTAAAAAAAATGTAGGAATATTTCTTAGATCATTCCAATTTGGAGGCATTTAGAGACAAAAAAATGTTTGAAAAGACACCATGAGGAACATTTTGAAAAGCACAGAATAATGCTAGAGGAACGCTTTTGCTTTTTTTTAGGAACGTTGAGAGAATGTTGCAGGAATGTTAAAAAAAACTTAGAAGGCAGGTTTATATTTGAGAAACGTTTGGGTCTGTTGGAATATCTGGAGAATAAATCAAGGGATGACTGAGAAGCTTTTGGACTACAGGGTACAGACTGTTTGGGGTAAATTTGGGGGAACAAATCTGAAACGTTTTGGGGACGTTTGCAGAATATTAAAGAAATGCAAAAAAGAATGCAGCAAAAATGCAGTAAGAGAAATAACGGATGAATGATTTTTAGCAAATCGACAGAAAAAAATAAATTGGTACAAAATTAAAAGGACAGCTTGGGAATGTCTGGGGTATATTAGGAGAATGCCAGAAAAACTTTTGTTGGTGTGTGTGTGTGTGTGTGTATGTGTGTGTGTATGTGGGGGAGGGGGGAGGGGGATTAATTAGAGAACAAGTCCTGAAATTTTTGAGGGAATTTCTTTGGGAATATGCGAGGAACATTCGGGATATGATACAAGAACATTGTGAGAGCGATTACGGTCTTTTCAGTGAGTGTATCATCAACGTTTGCGCAGATTTTCGGGAATGTTAGGAGAACATTTGGAAAGCATATTCCACTCTGCTGAAGCTAGTCTAATCCTGGCTTCCGGCCTGATCCGTGTGGCTATGTGAGGAATTTCTGAGCTTTGGAATCACCTGACCACTGTCTGCTTCTTCACACTCCGCTAATGTCTCGCCACACACACACACAGGCTGATTTCGAAGAATGCAGTCTGTCTCACAACACCGCTCCAACACAAACACACATTCACAGAGCCTCTCCCTCTCCGTAAACACTACTTTTCCTCACCTGTGTGCTCACTGAGTTCGTCCCGTCAGTGGCCTCGAGCGTCAGGTTGTAACTCGATTTCTGTTCAGCGTCCAGAGGTCGCGCCACCATCAGCGTCCCGCTCGCTTTTCCCACGTCGAAACGGCTGTCGGAGTTCCCGCCTTTCACGGGAAAAAAATTCATAAAGAACACACAAGATCAGAAGCTTTAAACAACTCCCTAAAAGACTCGCTTATTATACCCTCCTTAAAAGGTGTGAACCCGTATCCATGCACAGAATCTGTGTGTTTGTCTGTGAGTTTTTATTGTTTTTTTTTTTTTTTTTTTTTTTTGGTAATATACAGCATGATATGAGAACATACTGATGTGATTTTTCAGACCACACTCATCTTTACTCGAAGCCTGGCGCTGATAAAATCCTGGTGAACTCGCACAGTATCCGAGCGCTGCCTTCTAATTAAACGTTCAAAGAGCTACGGTAATTAGAAAAAACTCCGCGCACAGGATTTGCCTCCTAAAGATCACTGATAACAAACACATTAGAGAATCGCAACAAGGCTGCGAAGGGCTCTGGGAAAAGGCAGTTTATTCCGGACCCCGATTAAACCCAGGATTTTGACAGAGATTGATTTTCTACGGGGAATTTCCCCCGGTTTAGTTGCGCTGATGAGTGATGACGACGGAATGTGAATGAGATTTGTGGGAAACAAAATGCTTTACACTTTATAAATAGAAATATGAAGTAAAAAAAACAAAAACACATGAGATGAGCTTGCGAATTTTGCAATGAAAACACTTTGGTAGTGCATTTAGCTTTTTTTATTTATTTTTTTTTTAACTCAGGCTCAGTAAACAGTAGCATAACCAAAAGATACATGTGATATTAGTTTTAATTTTTTTCATATTAGTACCACACACACACACACACTTTGAAAATCACCTCCTCACACACAGCATGGCCTTAAATCCTTCCTTTTTACCTTAAATGCTAGCACAGCTAATAATTTTCATCCAGATTATCATGCTAGCTTGATAAAATCACCTCAGGAATACTAAAAAAAAATGACTATATATTTTTTTGTATTTATATAAGTAGTTTGGAATTTGCTAAAGATTGATAACTCGGGCAAATTTTGAACTAGCTAGCTTTATTATCAGGCTAACCTCTTGCTAGTAGGGTTACACAAACTATTATATATTCATGACTTTCTAAGAAAACACACAATGAAGAAAAAAAATCATATATTCACTCTTGCTTAAATAAAGAGAAGGAAAGTTAGCTAAAAGCTCTTCACAATACTGCTAGTTTTCGTAAACTTTACCTCAGCAACGAGAATCAAGCTAGGTTTCCTCTACATTCTCAGGTTTAGCTAGCTAGAACATTACTCTGTGAATATTTTAAAACAGAGAATGTCATTTTCTGCTCCTGGATTGAAAGATGTATAAAGCTGTCAGCCGTGCTGCTTAGATTCATGGTTCATTCACTGTTAGCAACTTTAGCATCTTCTCTAGCCTAGCACAGTGATTGCCCACTTAAAGAAACATTATTTTTAGAGAATATATTAATACACTCATTCATAATTCAGTAAAGAAACTCCAGGAGGTTAAGTAGCCGAACTGTTTTCATGCTAATGGCTTTACGCCCTGTGGAAGATTCTGGAAGATAATGTTCGCTCTGGGTCTTGTGTTTAAAGAAGCATGATTTTAGAGAAATAAAAAAAAAGACTAACCACAGAGATAAGTTTAAACTATTGTACCCTTCCTTTCAGGCCAATGACTTGTTAATGAAAGAACACATGGCCTGACCTGTTTTATTCCTGCCAAACAGAGACATGTAATATGATTATCCATTTATATACCGATTCTTGAATCATAAAGATAAAAAGCCTGAGACATCATTCAGCACAAATCTAGCATTTTCATTGCTCATCGCTCCAAGACATTCAGGACAGCAAAACACTCGTGTTAACGAAAGCCAATCGCAGATCGAATGGAGATCCACGTGGGATACCTTCTGCGGTGCAGTTCAGGTCGCACGCGGCTTGTACGACGTGAAACGCCTTACTGGGCTCGGCGTTTTCTTCCAAGCAGAAGAGAGAAACAAGAAGGAGAGGAAGTATAGGAAGAGCATAAAAAGAGAGAAAGCAACAGATTGTCAGTTGGGTTAGGGAAGGCAAACAGGGGAGGAAAGATAAAAGGGGTGAGTAGGAATTAAGTTTCAAGACACTCGTGCTTTGAGAGACTCGTAGCTAATAACTACAGTTTACCAAAAAAAAACAAAAAACACACTTCAGGATAAAGTCTGTACCTGTGATATCAAACCAGACGGGCGTGTCTGTCTTCTCCATGGTGATAACCCCGACCATGTGCGAGACAGGGTCGCTCTCCATGACACTGAAGGAGAACACGCTCTCGTCGAAGGCCAGCGGTGTGGCGCTCGGCTCCGGCTTCGGGATCCACTCGATGTGCAGGCGGCATGTGGACATCTTTTGAGGCCGGCCGTTATCCACCGCCTTGATCTGAAAGCATACGGTCCGGTGTCAATTTCATTACCTTGTTTATTATTAATAGTATGTGCGAATGTTCTGATCATTTACAGGTACTTGCCAATCATCTGCAATCTGGCAACTGAAATAGTACCATTCTTCTTTAGTTTGTACCGAGACTACCGTGAATGTTTTGTACAAAATTATCTCGGTTGCCAGTTCTTAAAACCTGTTAATTGATTTCACACATGAAATAATTGAGTCTGTGTGTGTGTTGATTTTCACCAGGAAAAGAAATCTTGTTTATTCAAGTTCGTTTGCCACCCCTTACAAAGATTTGTACGGTACAGAACATCAAAACAATATGCAAACATCAAAGCTCGCCTCAGAGCACCTGCCCGCAACGTGATGAGTGAAGAGGAAGGAGGTGTGACTGATGTCAGCGAGCATAGCCATACAGAGGATGGTACTCGCCGAAAAAACATTAACCGCTTTAAAGGAATGGCAAAAATTCTTCAATTTTTTTACATTTAAAATTTTAAACTTATACAGTATATGCTTCCATTTGAAGTGGTAAAATGTCGCCATTCCTCTATAATCCTGTACTCTAAATTATAAACGCAGCACAGAATCATTATGGCGAATTATTTGCTAAGATTTACAGAAGCCTTTCTGTAAAAAATCTATTTAAAAAAACTGGCTTGGGAAAAGCTCAATACAAATCGAATCGTCACCTAGGTATCGTGACATTGTATCGGGTACTTCCTGATCATGTCTACCCCTGGTAAAAATAACAAGTGCTAATAATACCCGTGATACAATTTTTTTTTTTTTCCCAAAAGTGCATTGAGTTGACAACCAGATATCATGTTACATCGGATCTCACCGTGAGGATGTCGTATTCGCCGGCTGTCGAGAACTTCTTAGATGACACAAGCCCCGTTTTTGGTTCGATAAAGAACTTTCCTTGCTCGTCTCCATCCTCGATGCTGTACGAGATCTCAGCGTTGGGTCCGTTGTCTCGATCCGATGCGATGACCCGATACACCGGCTCTCGCCGCACCGAACGCTCCTTCTCAACCTTCTCCCGTTCTGGAAGCTTGATTTTGTAGACCTTTTCCATGAAAACTGGCCGGTTGTCATTCTCGTCTAACACCTGCACGATTACACGTACCATGGTGGAGCGGGCCGGGACACCCTGATCGGTGACGGTGATCTGTCAGGGAAGAGGACAAAGGGGAAGGTTAGAACTAGACCACTGGACTGGAGGTATCCTACATGATTGTTTTGCAGAGTTTGTTCAGTGATCAAGACCTTGTTATGGAGTACTTTGGTGAATTTTAATACACTTACACCATGCTCGAGGAACAGATCTAAAGGGGGAGGTCAGTCAAAAAAGGGGTACCCTAAACACACAGATAACCTCCCACATGGAGCAGTAGTGGCTCAAACCACTAGTTAACACTCTGGGTCACTGATCTGAAGGTATGGGTTCACGTTCCAGCACTGTTGACCCCTTCAGGAAGACCCTTAACCCTATCTGCTCCAGGGGCACAAGCATTGACCCCAGCTTGCTATTATGATGTACAATATAATGTGTTGTAAGGTATCTCTGAACAATAACAGTCTCTATCTATCTATCTATCTATCTATCTATCTATCTATCTATCTATCTATCTATCTATCTATCTATATGTACACGGTACTATTAAAAGGTACAGCTCTCTTTTATTCCATCCTGAACAAGTCTTCCTGGTGCTACCTAATTAGCCTCCACATGAATGGAACATGGGGGAACTGATGATATTTTTGATGGTTCCATGATTACCATACTTCATGCCCAGTCCTGCGACTTGCTCGCGGTCAATTCGGCACCAGGTAATTGAACGAGTCGTCAAGTCCCTGTCCATCGAGGACTACTGAAACATGAACAATTCTCAGTAATGGACTGCAGGCCTTAATGTGTAATTCTGTCAAGAAGCTTTTTTTTTTTCATTCTAGGTACTTTTGATCCCTCTTATGTCAAATAACCCCAAAACCCAGAAGACATCTGGTGTCAAATCGGACATTTCCAATTAGACTGGAAACAAGATCGGGGAGCAGCAAATTGAGAAAGTGAGCGACGGGACAATAATAGACTGTCTGTGCAATGTCGTCTCGAGAGGATGGGCCAATTGAAAACGTTTGTTAAACGTCCGTGAATGGAATCGATCTGACACACACATACACATACACACACACAAAAACCCTCTCGCTTCCCCAGCTTCTCTTGACGAAGCTTCCGTTAATTCAACCGGCTGCCAGAATAGAAGCAATGCCCCCTGGTGATTAGCTGCCAAATACGTTACAGAGACACACAGCTAAGTAAGACCTCGAGCTAGGTGAGAAGAAAAAGCTGTTATGCACTTCAGAGCATCAGTCTGACAGCTCCCTTCCTACTGCCTCGTCCTGCGAGACACCCTTAATACCTAAGAGGGAAAAAAATTATTACTGCTGCACAAAAAAAACAACAACAACGTGATGCAAACTTAATTGGTCTCGCTGATCAAAGTTTTTTTTTTTTTTTTTTTTCCCAGACACACAACAGATGCTTGCGGGTTGTTTTCGCTGGGGGTTCTGGGATTTCTCGTTTAATCGTTAAATCCAATGTTTCCAAAGACGCGGTGCACAAAACTCTGTGAAAAATGAAAAAGAACTCGAAAGTGTGGATTTAGAAACAGGACAAATCAAGACCCTTAAATATGGAGTTAAGTTGCATGAGAAACTTTAGAGTTGATCGCAGTTAAGAAGAGAAAATGGGTTATGGAGTATCGGTCGATCGAATGATCGAGCGGGTGTTTACGTCCAAGGGAATATTAAAGACGGAATAAAATCCATAACACCCGAGCATTGAAAACAAAGACTCACAAAACTTGTTTGTAACCTAATGAAAACTTTGTAGGGTTTTTTTTTTGTAATCTTACGTTCTATTCAGTGTGCTCTTTTGTGTGTGTGTGTGTGTGTGTGTGTGTGTGTGTGTGTGTGTGTGTGTGTGTGTGTGTGTGTGTTTTCTTTTTGCAGCGATCAGCTATTCCGGATTTGATTAAATTTCAACTTTTTTGTTGTCCTCAGCACTTAAGCTGTAGTCTTCTTCTAACAACTATTAACAGTTACAGTTAGCTAAGTGTATCTATTTTAAATGACGCTTGTGAAAAAAATTTGTAAAAATAATAGATCATTAAAGGTCCTGTATTTCACACCAGTCACAGTAAGTGTGTGTGTGTGTGTGTGTGTGTGTGTGTGTGTGTGTGTGTGTGTGTGCATGTAATACCTCAGACACCCTCTTTTTCGCTTCTATTGTCTACGCAAATGAGGTACTGCTGAGTGACAAACTCCTCGTACACCAGAGCACAGTAACAAGCTGGGCTCTTCTTATATGAGGTCATAATAGTTGGAAAATCTAATTGGCTTGTCTAAACCACAAAAAAATTAACAAAAAAACAGGGATTTTTATTTCCTACAAGCAGACTAGAACTGCTTTTCCAAGCTGCTTCCGCAAACACGATAAATTAATGTAGTTGGTCTGGTTAGTTGCTACTGTATTAATTAACTTATTTACTTACTTGTCAGCATCTGGGGCATCTGTATATATACATATATATATATATATATGTGTGTGTGTGTGTGTGTGTGTGTGTGTATTTACTAGCTTAGTTTTATGGAAATGCAGCTCCAGATCGGTAATTACAGCGAGACAGAACATCAATTATATGAAAAGAAATTTCAGAACACAGACTCGCTCCAATTAGCCCGGCGCTGGAGGAGGACGAGGGCGGACGGTAGAACTGATTATTACTGAGACGAGTGTACGAGCGCGAGACGCCGCGCAGAGACAAAACATCCCGCGCTATCACGGCCAGATCTGTCCCAGAAACTCTCACAGACATCCTGGAAGAGAATCAGATCTTGTCGATGCCTGTGAAGAAAAGCTGGTTTAATCCGATCAGCCAGAAACACAGACGATGCTGCCTTGTGACTCCGGAACGTTACACGGAGACCCACGGATCCGTTATTAAAACAAAAACAAAAAATCTTTATATTTAAAAACATCTTATAATGTTTGTAAAGCCTGTTTTTTAGGGGAGGGTTGTTTTTTGAAACTCTATCTCTTTCCCCTTAATTTGGTCGTAACCGTTCCCCATCTGCTGCCTGAATGTACTCCAGTGTGACAGCTCCTCTTTCGGGAATGTCCTCTTTTAATCCCATTTTTCACTATTAATGTGCCAGATGGTCAGGATGGAAATTATTATGAAGTGCTAAAACCAGAAAAAAAAGCCCCAAAAGTCTGATAATTTGATAATTATGTATCATTGGCTTGTTTTTCTTGCATCATTATCATTTCAGGAAGTATTTTGTTGTTTTTTTCTTTCTTTTTTTCAATGTTTTTTTTTTTTTACATTCCTGGCGCCTCCTTTATCGTTTAATCATCATCTGCGACTTGCTCAAGCGTCTGAGATCTTCTAGATCTCATGGCTTCACTGGAAACAAAATATCAATCTACACCACTGGATCACTTTTTAGTTTAGCGCCCCTAGTGGAGAACTTAATCCAACATGCTTACAAGCTAGAGTTAAAAAGTGTGGAAATGAACTTTGCAGCATGGCGCCCCTAGTGGAGAACGGAATAGAAAATGACAGCCAACTGGACCACTTTTAAGTTTAGCGCTCCTAGTGGGTGAAGCTCAAAGTGAAATTTACAATTTAATGGAAATGACAAGCAGGTAGGAATCGGAAAACTAAAAATCGCCTCGTCTGTGAGTCGACTCTTTCAGCTCATAAAGGATTCAAAAGCAAATCCATAAACGATTCACTGAATCAAATTTATAATCACGAAATTAAATACGATTTGGGTTCATAGAGTTGTTCAGTTCATCGGCTTTTATTTAGTCACAGTGTGTCCGCGTTGTTCTTCCATCTGTAAGTGCTTCTTACACATGCGCGCGCACACACACACACACTCACACACACACACACACACACACACACACACACACACAAGGTCCTAAATAACCTCCTCCTTTTCCGCACCCTGGGGGGACGGACATCAATAAAGGACTTCCTGATTTCAAATGCTAACTAAACGCTAAACACTGAGCAGGGTCACGGTGATATAATCACACTGACCACCAGAGGAGAGGGAGAGAGAGAGAGAAGGGGGGAACGGCAACTGTATGGAGGTAAAACATTAGCTCCAGTAGTCTGATCTATTTTTTTTTCATTTCTTGGGAAGGAAGGGGAAGAGCGAGAAAAACGGGTAGACCGCAGGATAGATAGAATTACTGAAAGAAAAATGAAAAAATAGAGACAGGAGAAAGAAAGAAAAAGAAAGAAAGAAAAAAAGAAAGAAAGAAAGAAAGAAAAAAAGAAAGAAAGAAAGAAAGAAAAAAAGAAATAAAGAAAGAAAGACCTCTCATTTTCACAGTTTATCAGTTTATCACCGAGTGTGACACCAAGCCAAAACAACCCACACACAAACACACATACATGCACGTACACACATACACACACTCGTCCCATCTCTAACACTCAGAGAGAATGATAGAGGGAGAAACAGACAAAAACTGTGAGAAAAGCAGAAAAAGAGAGAATGAGAGACTTAGGGAAAGAATAAAAAAAGAGAGTCAGGTAGAAATAAAGAGACAGAAAGAGAAAGGAGGAAGAGGAAGGCAAAGAGACAGAGGAAGTCAGATGGAAAGAGACAGAAAGAAAGAGAAAGAGACAGAAAAAGGGGCAGACAGCAAGTGAGTCAGACAGAAAGAGGATAAGAGGGAATAAGAGAGTGAGACAGAAAGAGAGAGAGACAGACAGAAAGAGTGAGACAGACAGACAGACAGACAGACAGACAGAAAGAAAGAAAGCCAGTAATTGAAAAGAGAGACAGAAAAAGAATAAGACAGACAGAAAGAAAGAGAGACAGAATGAGACTCAGGCAGCAGGAGAGACAGGCAATGGGACAGAAAAAGGGAAAGACAAACTGAAAGACAGACAGAAAGAGAGACAGACAGAAAAGAGAAATACAGAAAGAGAGACAGAAGACAGAGTGAGACAGAGAGACAGAAAGAGAGACACATAGTGACTCGGACGGCAGGAGAGACAGGCAAAGAGACACACAGAAACAGAGTGAAACAGAGAGACAGACAGAAAGAGAAACAGAAAGAGAGTGAGACAGACAGAAAGGGAGAGAGACATAATGAGACTTAGACAGCAGGAGAGACAGGGAAAGGGACAGAAAAAGGGAAAGACAAACTGAAAGACAGACAGAGAGACAGACAGAAGAGAGAAAGACAGAAATTGAAACAGAAAAAAGAGTGAGACAGAGAGACAGACAGGAAGTGAGACAGTATGAGAGACAGAAAGAGGGTGAGACAGAAATGGAGACAGAGAGGCAAACAGAAAGAGAGAGAAATCGCTCAATTAAAAGTCCACATGTTTAGACAGCGGCCGGTGGCTGATTGATACTTCCTGTTCTGGCCTGTCTGATCCTGCAGCGGAACACTGAGAGAGAACAAAGAACCACACACACATACACACACACACACACACACACACACACACACACACACAAGCTGCTGATATCTGAATCCTTCACAGAAGCACTTTGGGAAGGTGGGAAAAGGAATCTCTCTCTCTCTCTCTCGCTTTTTTTTTATTTAGACAAAACCTCATTCAGCCCCTGCAGTGGGACACACACACACACACACGCACGCACGCACGCACGCACACACACACACAGGTGTGTGGGCTAAAACCTGTGGATGGAAAGTAGAAAGAAAACAAAATAGGCAAAAAAAAGAAGAAACGAAATACGACAAAAAACGAAGAGAAATAAAAAATAGAGTTAGGAGTGAAAGAAAAGAAAGAAAGAAAGAAAGAAAGAAAGAAGAAAGAAAGAAAGAAAGAAAGCACCGATTGGCTGTTAAACTGGCATCAGAAGCTGATTGGTGGATTTGTAAAAAGGGGGCGGGGTTACCTCGAGGATGTGCTCATCCTGCTGCTCTCGGTCCAGTTTGCGAGACGTGGTAGTGACCAGGCCTGGAAGAGGGAAAAAAAACAGCTAAGATTACGCTAGAAATAGTTAGCATTTATTTAGCCATTGTTTGTAAGAGCAGCTGACAACCAAGCTAGTTAGCTACTTAGCGATGTGTGACAGGTAATCACCTCAGCGTAGCAACACGCTAGCTTACTGTGACAAACATTTATTTTCTTCATCTATTTCCTGATGCTGTGGCTAACAGCACGGCACGCGGAAGCAGACAGGACGGCACGGCCACGACGTGTTCGTCTCGCTAACACATGGACATGAGAAATGCCGCGAGCGTGCGATAGCGCTGCCACATGGAGGTCAAGGAAGGCCTCGAATCCAGCCTGAGCTTTAATACGGCTTAGCTACCGCATACCCACACCTTAAAATAACCTCCTAAAGCTCGTACACAGTCTAACACACATACACTCGCGCACACACACACACACACACACACACACACACACACACACACACACACACTCCTAAACGCCCTGTAGTTTACTAGTGTGGCCTTTGCCAGCACCGTTTTAAGCCCAGTTTGACTCCGCCAGCACCGCTCTAGCCGCTGTGTGATTGAATAAGGGAGAAAAGAGAGAGAGAGAGAGAGAGAGAGGGAGCAACTCGAAAACATACAGAGATGCAAACATGAAGAGAAACAGACAGACAGGTAGACAGACATACATAGAAAGTAAGGGAGAAAAAAAACAGAAATAGCAATAGACAAAGTGACAGAGAGAGACAGTGAAATATAAATGAGCAATAGAAGGAGAGAGACAGACAGACAGCGACAGAGATAAAAGTGAACGTGAGACTGCAAAAAAGAATCTAGAAATTAGAGAAATAGACAGGAAGAGAGACAGGCAAAGGGACAGATGGACATGAAGAGAAAGTAAAAGAAAAAGAGAAAGAAATGACAAAAAGGAAAGGCAGACAGCCACAGAGAGAGACAAAGTGAGAGAGACAGGGTAAAAGGCAAGGCCGAAAAGAAAGCGAGAGACAGACAGATATATAGATAGAAGCAAGGAAAGAGAGACAGCAACAGAAAGAGACAGATGGACAGATCGATAGAAAGAGAAAGACAGACAGATGAAGACAGACAGAGACAGGCAAAAAGACGAGGCAGAATAAGAACGAAAAATAAGAGAGACAGACAAAGCGAGGAAGATAAGAAAAAGAAAAGATGCAGATGTACAGGAGGACAGAGAGACAGAGAGACAGACAGAGAGAGAGAGAGAGAGATGTTTTCCAGCTCGTCTCTCTGCTGTGTAGCGTGGCGCTTACGGTAATTGTAGGATTGAGGAGGCCGAGCGCCACCACACTGTCTGATTAAAACCCCAAAACCCTGGGCCTGTCTCTCTCTCTCTCACACACACACACACACACACACACACACACACACACACACACACACACACACACACACACACACAGCAAATCCCAGGAATAGCCCAGCCACAGCCTGCCCCTTACCATTAAAAATAACACAGATAGTCTCTCTCTCTCTCTCTCTCTCTCTCTCTCTCTCGTTCTCAAAATCTGCCATGTCGGCATTTTTTCCTATAAAATACGGTAGCAGCCTCAAACAAACACCCAGCAAATCACAGACTCCAGATCAGGAACGTCCATGTGCCCAAAGCACTGTTGCAAGCCAGTCTGTAACTATTAGCCTCTATACCTAAGCTAGTTAAAAACCGACAGGTTGCAGTCTTTCTTTCAAACGACGTGAGGACACAGCGAGAGCGGGGACGACACAGAAACATCCAGAACATCGACTTTTACCTCAGATGTGCTGCTGAATTGATAGGAAAATGCTCCGGAATTAACGTTACATTGAAGTTAGCATCCGAATTAGCCTTAGGGTCGAATTTAAGGACAGAGGAATGTTTGTTTGCGAACTTTTGACACGCAAGAAAGGTTTTATGATAATGTATGCGATTAAAAATGGAACAAATTTGCTAAACTTGGCTTGCGATTGTACATGGAAAAATTCATCTAGCGCCAAAACTAGCAAGCTAACTAGCACTACTTTGGGTTTGCTTTATAAAATGCTGCTTTGTTTTTATTTAAAAAAAAAAAAAGATGAATAATTTAAAAAGTAGCAAATTATTTTTAACACTCACACACTCACACACACACACACACACACACACACACACACACTCAAAACACATTGTGAGGAGTGACAAAGATTATACACATGATGAGGGAGAAAATTGAAAATGCTTTTTTCGGCTAATCAAATCCATGTCAGGCGTTCTAAGATAATTATAGCAGCTGTGTGTGTGTGTGTGTGTGTGTGTGTGTGTGTGTGTGTGTGTGTGTGTGTGTGTCTTTTCAAAGCTGAGGTGTTCCTTTGGCAGGACACACACACACACAAACCCGGGCCTCGAGAGACGCCCGTAACTCTGAACCACAATCCATTTCTTCCTCCCAAAAAAATAGCCTGTTCCTCTGGTGTGGGCCCGAGATAATTACAGCTTTCTCTCAGTAACGGAAAGAAAAACAGAAAAAGACGCGAAGGGAAGAAAGAAAAAAGTAGTAAACGTACTTGCTGTTAGAAAGAAAGAAAAAAGGCGAAAGGGTTGTTATCGGTCTGAATAGACCTGTGTTAGCGGTTAGCGCCCCCTCAGAGCTTTGAAAGCTAAATCATAGCATCTTCCTTCGAGCATTCCTTCAGACTGTCAGGAATTAGCAATCTAACTATGCGAGCATGCTAACACATCAGCATCTTTAATGTTTTTTTTTTTTAAGATCTAGATGACATGTGGCATTTCACACTAAACTATTTTTTGCTTAAACACCTAATCACCAGCCATTTATTATTATTAGTGTTTTTACTTTGCTAACTCTGTGAGCAAGCTAGTTTTTCCACCCTTGTTAAGGCTAACACGTGATAACATGCCTCTGCTTTGCTAAATCTGTTTTGCTTATGCTATCTTATGAATCTCATGAGTATGAAGCATTTCTGGACACGTTGCTAACTCGCTAGCAAAATCTGGCTAAATTCACGACGTGGTTGTGAAGAAACCACCATTATGCAACATTTTTTATATTGTGTGTGTGTCTGTTGCAGTCTTGTGGCTTCTTGTACTGTGGCTGTCTTGTGGCTGGGTAGCGCACCGCTCTTCAATCCAAGGAGAACACTACATACTTCAGCCATTTTTTTATTATTATAATTTTGCGAACTTTGTGAGCAATCTAATTGTTTTGTGTTTTAGTCAAGGTCAAATATCGCCGCACATTAAGACTAGCACATGCTAGCTTGCTAAAATAGCACTTTTCCGCTTTGCTAAATCTGTTTCTACATACTTGTTAAAAAAAAGAAAGAAAGAAAGAAAGAAGTAATTAGCTTATTTCCTCACTTCTTATTAAAGAGACGAGCTTGCTAACAGTGTATGGTGTTTACAGTGAAACATATTTACGTCTAGCAAGTCGTGCAGCATTCTGTGGCTAACTTTTTGTCTGTGCTAACCTGTCAATCTCTTCACTAAGACACTTTTCTGGATTTGTTGCTAACTCGCTTTCTATCTTGTGAAGTGGTTGTGAAGAAGCCATTTTGCAACATTTTTATATAGTGTGTGTGTGTGTGTGTGTGTGTGTGTGTGTGTGTGTGTGTGTGTGTGTGTGTGTTGCAGTCTTGTGGCTTCTTGTCCTGTGGCTAACGCCCGCTACCTGGCTAGCGCACTGCTCTTCAATCCAAGTCTATTCTGTTTCATTTGGCTAAATCTGTTCAAAATAACTAGCTTGCTACCAAGGTCTGTCAGCCTACATGTTCCCATATGTGGTGTGTGTGTGTGTGTGTGTGAGAGAGAGAGAGAGAGAGAGAGAGAGAGAGAGAGACAACACTCTGGTTTCTTGTCTTCAGCAGTGGAAGAGTGCAGCCTACAGCTAAACACCTCTCTGCGTAAACGAGAGCATGTTTAACCTCGCGCTCCACTCTGTGCTCTGGCTGCTAATTGTAGCGCCGACCCACTGACGAGGCATCTCAGGGGAAATTACGAAAGACAGCAAGTGAGAGAAAGAGCAAAATAACTAGCCGGGAAAACGGGGTTAGCGAAAGAACAACCAATTAGCGTGAGGATTAAAGGCATCACCATGCCGTTTGCTTGACGTATATACAACTATTTGTTTGTTTGTTTTTTCCCACGCACCTCAGATGGGCTAGCTACCAAGAGAAGCGCTAGTCAGCTCCAGACTGTTAGCTAGCTCTGCTAGCATTAGTGAACAGGTACTAGAGCATCTGATCCAAACGATCCTATATTACTCACTACCTACAGCACACATACTTCTTTAAACCGCATCCACTGTAAGAGATAAGGGAGGAAGAAAAAAAAAAGAAACAAGGAAAGAAAGAATATGAGTAAACAGAGAGGTAAAGGAACAAGCGATGTCCGATAGGAGAGAGAGAGAAAAAAAGAAAGAAAGAAAGAAAGAAAGAAAGAGCATTGGTTAAAAAAGAAAGTAAGGGAGGAATTGATGTCTCATGAGAAGAAAGAAAGAAAGAAAGAAAGAAAGAAAGAAAGAAAGAAAGAAAGAAGCGGGAATGATATCTAATAACGGAGAGGAAGAGAGAGAACACCTGAGAAAAGAGTGCTCATTTTTCTTTCACTTGTTTCAATCTTATTTCTCTCTCCCTTTAGAATTTTTGTTCATTCTTTTGTCATATTTTGTATATTTAATTTTATTTCTCTTCATCTCTCTCTAGCCTGTGTGTGTGTGTGTGTGTGTGTGTGTGTGTGTGTGTGTGTGTGTGTGTGTGTGTGTGTGTGCGCGCGCGTGTCAATCACACTGGGCAGGTCAGAATTACTTCCCATCCCTTTATTTTTCTCTTTCTTACTCTTTTTTTTGTATGTGTGTGTGTGTGTGTGTGTGTGTGTGTGTGCGTGTGTGCACGCTGCTGTCTGCAACTGCCTGAGAGACAGGAAGTGACCCACAGGAAGTTGTTAATCTCAGATAGCTTTCCTTCCTCCTAATTCTCTTTCCATTTTTCAGCACTGAAAGTGAAGACGGGGTTGAAAGCCGACACTCGGCAGACGAGCGGGGACAGGTTGTGTTTGGCATTCGGGCAAAAACCAGACCAAACACTTACAAATAAAACTTATTGTTGAAAACAGTGCCCTTTCTTTTCCTTTTTCCCATTCTTTATATTAAAAAAAAACCTATATATGTTTATATATCCGTAAATGAGAAATGTCAAAAAGAAAAATAAAGCAGGAATTGAAGATGTGAGTGATTACTGAGAGACGCC